>SNQJ01S0010288.1:0-36772 GCA_010110895.2 Picea sitchensis
TGGGAGTCCAAAGGTGGACTGTAAAGGAGTTAAGGAAGTTATGGGACTTACTAGTTCTGCAGACTTTGTTTCTCCCATAGCCTCAGGTATAATGATATCAACAATAGGTGATGAAGGAGGATTAGACTTACTGGACTCGGGAGGTGTCCTGGAACTCCTCCAACAAATAGGGGTGAGGTCACCAACATATATATCTCCCATCTGTGGGAGTCCAAAGGTGGACTGTAAAGGAGTTAAGGAAGTTATGGGACTTACTAGTTCTGTAGACTTTGTTTCTCCCATAGCCTCAGGTATAATGATATCAACAACAGGTGATGAAGGAGGATTAGACTTACTGGACTCGGGAGGTGTCCTAGACCTCCTCTCTTCTTCTGTCTCTGAATTTTCTATTTGTAAGGCCTCTTCATTTTGTGAAGATCCTTTAGTCTCCTGAGGAAACTTTTTAGGATTGACTTTGGCTTATTTTTCTTGTCTAAAACCTGGAGGAGTATCTTATTGTTCCTGAGGAGGGGTGATTGCTTCACCTTGCATCACTTTGGGTAGTCCGCTCCGTCTGTGTTTCTGGAAGGTTTGAAAACTAGCTTGCAAGTTGGACGACAGTGTCTGTACTCTTTCTAACACCTCCTCATAGGTCTGAGTCCCTTTGAACAACTCGTCACAAGGGGAATTCTCATGTTCATAAGCCTTCATATTACAGTGGGCCATGTGTTTTCCCACCAACTAGTAAGGATCATGCTTATTATGCTCGATTTTTACCAATTTAACCTCCTCTAGCATTACCGCTTCAACTTTGGAATGACTTAAGTTGAGCAATGAAAATTTACTAATTTGAATGGGAAAAACTGGCCAAAATTTCTTTTGAGCCACTTTTAGTTCTATCCCAATTCCACCTACTACTATTTGATGATCCACCTTCCTGCACACCAGTCTGTCAGGGAGGAATTTCGGTAGGGCGTGTGGGGGGATTGAACACCCGAAAAATCTAATGTATGAAACATTCTCCTCTATGAACCAGTTAGCAACTCCCCTGAGGTTTCCTGTGACGGACTCTGAGATGTGGGGAGGTGCACAACCGTACAACAACTGATGTAGTGGTATCACCACGAAATGACAAATTTCATAGAACGAATCCTTGGCGTTTTCTTCCCAAAGTTTAGAATGATATTCATGAATTGGCTCTAGGTAAGTAGGATTCCAACTCCAATTCATTAAAGGGAAAGGATTCGAGAAGCATATAGAATCTATGATGTATGCCGACATATAAAAGGCTATTGGTCAGCCTTTTGATCTTGTAGTTTGATAGTCCATGACCTCATTTTCCATGTTATTAGATCAAATTTTATCCCAATTGAAGTTGTAACCTTCTGTTGCCTCGTGAAAAAGAGGTACCCACTCTGCAGGGAAATGGGTGGGACTTTCCTTACCAAAAATTCTACATAACATCATCACCACATAAATCATATAATCATTTAATGAGGCTGTGGTGTAAATAGCATGGGTGTCAGCCCTTAATTTTCCCTTGTTTCTCCACCAGTCTTTGATTATGTCAGGATAGGTTTGGTCTACCTCCAAACATTCTTTTCTTTGAAAATTACTCACAAATTCTTGATTATAAACATACTTTGGACTGGCGGATAATTTAACATTACTTGTACATGTTTCAGTCTGAAAGAGCCAATGAAGACCCCTCAGCTGTCCATAATGCTCCTCGTCTGTATGTCAGCTTGCTCTAAGGCCCAATTGATCATGTCATTATAAGTCGTAATTCGTGGATGTGTAGCTATTTTGTGGAGTTCGTACTTCGCTATATCACAAAGCTTGTTGTCGGTGTCATGGGGGGAATTTTTAATTTCATAATCTAGAGTCTCAAAAATCTGTCTCCAGGAGTTTATGGAATCAATGGCATGTGGTGTTGTATCGGATATAACGTCTCTATCTAGACTCGAGCCTTCTGCAATCTCTTCGATTTTCTTGGGTGCCTTCTTGGGTGCCATGATACCTATGTTGGATCAGAAAACTGTTTATAGAGAAAGTGCACATAAAACCAGACAAACATGACATGCAGAAAATGTAAAGGATAGCTATGAAGTTCAAACATAAGACTTTCTTAACCTTCAATTTCGCATTAAAGCAAGTGTACAAACGCAGATGACGAAAAATTAATTCCTTTTAATGGAAATATATGCCTAGAGATACACTTTCATGTCAAAAAATATCTTCATTTATCCGTTATTATTATCGGTGTATATCGACGATTTTGAAATTGAAGTTTCAAAAATCACCGCCTTCTTCAATTCCTGAAATGCGAAAGGTGGTTTAATTATTTCTAATCCTATTTTGAAAATGAATTAACTTGAAACTTAAAACTTGTTTGAGAGAAAATGTGATTTTAGTTTGAGACTCACAGGGGATCCTGTTGTAAAGGGATAAGTCACAAGCAATCCTCGGGTCACGAAATCATGATGAGATTAATGAGGTGCTAAGACACATATTAGGGCTTTAATTAAAACAAGTCAATAATTAATTATCCTTTTAACTTTTAAATTAAAAGTGAGAGTTCGAGTTTATTTGATAGAGAGTTGAGAGTTTGTTAGGAAAAACCCGAACTGTGAAAGATTAATGGAATGATAATTATGTTTAGGAGCTTAATTAATTTTGGGTTTAAAGAGCACTTCTTGGAAAGAGACGGAAAATGTGACCTTTATATCTTTCCCCTTTAATTATTATTATTATTTTTTAAATAAACTAAAAGCGTTTTCAGGGATTTAAAACCTTTGGGAAAATGTATGGTTGAAATTATACTTGAGAAAACTGATCGAAGCCAAAAAGGAATGGAGAATAGATTTCCCTTTTGGAATAAGGGTGGCTCCATGGCTTAGGAAAATATGAAGCTTTATTTTCCAAAGATAGGAAAAATTAAACTTCATGTCAACAAGGGATATTACAGAAGGTAGGAAATAGTGAAGGAGGAAATGAAGAAGGAAGGGAGGAATGATGAAGGGAGAAATGAAGAAGGAAGGGAGGGAATGAGGATGCAAAGAAATGAAGAAGGTGTATTATAAGAGGAAGATGAGTTTGGAATATTATGAAGTGGAAGAAGGTAAAAGAGGTGGAATATTGGGGATGAGAAAGGAGAGACGTGTAGTGATCCTGAGTGGAGAGAACTCTTTGCAATAAATTATATAATTGAGATACCACACATATGAGGATAGGAAGAAAATTCTCAGTTCATTCTGATAATAGAAGAGCCCTTAATTCTTGTTCATACTAGATCTTGTGTCAAATCCACAACCCTGTGTGTGTCACCTAGATCTATAATCACATTTGAGGATTTGTTAAAAGCACTTATAGTTAGTAAGGGAGGACAAAGTAGTAGTATCCAGAGCAGTGGAAGAAGTGCGCCAAGTCAGATTCAACCAAAATTTTGAAGGGGAGGTATGACACAAAACAACATGGCAAGGTTAGAAAACACATTGATACTACTTGAGTTCTAGGGAGTTGGGTCAGAAGACCCAGAACAACATCTATTCATATGTGAAAAATTTGGGTCACAAAGAATGTCAAGATGATGTTGTAAAGATTGTGCGGTTGGAAAAAACATTTAGGGGCCACACACTAGTTTGGTACATGAAACTGCTGAGTACCACACCTATAGGACAAACATTGTTAAAAGAGTTGAAGGAGACAAAGTCTAAGTCGTGGTACATTATAGAGTTGAAGGAAATAAAACAAGTATAATATGAATCAATTTGGGACTATGATAAAAGGTTTAAGGATTTGATGGGTAGAATGACATTCAAGATATTTGATCAACAACATCAAGAATGGTTTATCGAAGGATTTCTACCACACATTCACAGGTCGTTGATTAAAAAAAAAATTGTGTCATAGCCTGAAGCGTTGGAAATTTCAATGAATATGGAAGCATCATTTGTAGGAGACACTAGAGGTATGGAGCATGTCCAGAAAGAGTTATTTTCCTTAAAAATTCAATTGGAATAACTCACAAAAGGAAAGGGGAAGAGATAATAGGTCTAGTGTACCAAATGTATGACTGAACACCACCATAAGGATGAATGTCGAACATTTGTGCAGTATTTGGTGACTAGAGCACTGAATCCACTACCAGGAGGGGGATACTATGAAATATGTAAGAAATGGGGACACCATATTAATGAATGTCCATTACTGCATAAATAACAGATTACCCCAAGGAACCTATTTTGTAATTTTTGCAAGTCAGTCAAGCATGAAGAGAAGGATTTCCACACATTTGATTTGATGAGAGAACACACTTCATATATGTATAGGATCTAGGAGGAGAATGTTGCGACATAAGGAGGTGGTCCATAGTATAACAATAAGATAATATTTAATCCAGGAAATCGAGGAGGATTTGGCAAAGGTCGAGGAATAACAACTTTTAGCAGAGGAGAAAGAGGATCAATAATATGTTATAATTGCAACCAACCAGGACACTTAGCTCATGACTTCCTAAATCCATGCACAAATTTCACATATTGTATATCATTTGACCATGTGATAGAATATTGTCCTCAACTACTTGTGAAGTGGCAGGAAAGAGGGAATCAGAGCCAAACCCCAAATTAGAACATGCAGAAAATAGGGGCTTATGTGACGAATGAAACACAATGAAGGACCTAGAATAGAATTTTTTACACATTGAGGATCTAGAATAGAGGTCGATGTGACAAATGGAGGGAAGCAGACTGAGCAATCGGTAAGGAAATCAGCAGGACCTATGCCAATATTCGACCAATAGAAATAAAATGAGACTTATTAGAGGACCATAAAATATTAGGGCCAGATTAGGTAGCATCAACATCATCGGTGCCTCCTATATGTGATCATACTATGCTAGAGAAGACACTTGAGAAGGTAATTAATCTAAGAGAATTTTTTAGAAGATGCATAAAATTTATGAAAGATGAAACTGCGTTGAATGCAATATGTGAAATGATTGATCATTTTGTGCAAGAAGGGAAAATCCCTATCACACATATGGTAGTGAAGCAGGTACTGGACAAAAAGAGGACCAATGGAGAACTCAATTTAAGTGCGAATATTGGGGAATACGATGTGGATAACGTGATATTCTACTTGGTTTTGGATGTAAATGTGTTACCAAAGAAGACCTAGGAATTGATGGTGAAACCCAAGTTGATTTGGTCTCTTGTTCAGCTAAGGTTGGAAAACTAGCACAAGAGAGTACCAATTGGTCATTTGACATGAGTAATTGTGAATATAGATGGAGTGTGCAGTGTAGCATATTTCAAATTCATTGAGATCGTGTATGATATTCAGCCATATCCAACACTAATGGGGTTAGAATGGGCCTTTGAAAATTAGGTGATAATTAATATGAAAAGGAGGGAAATGATATTTAAGGTAGGAAACTTGAAGGTTACTTCATCGTTGGATCCGACAAAATGAAAGTGGTACATAGAGCCAACAAGAGGGAACTAAATCGACAACTTGTATAATATGACAAGGAAGATGAGTGATTATGTTAAACCCATAGCAGATGGGGCACTAAGTTGGAGAAGTAGTTTCTTGTGTGTGTCAAATTCATAGGAAGGTATAGAACATTGGTAGCAAAGGATGCATGGAGTATCAACTAGACGATGTGTCTGCATAAATTGATCATCGTGTTGGATTAAAATGAAGTTATGTGATCCACCTAGGTATGATGGATTGAATGATATAAGATCATTTGTAAATGTGTTTGAGTTATAGGTACACGAACAACAAATATTGTTGGCAGTAGATGTTGTCTTCAAAGCTACTCCAGCCAGATGGTGGGTTGCAGACAAAGAGAGAATGGAAGGTTAGTCGCATTGTAGAAGACTAATGAAAGTGAGATTTGGTATCGAGGTAAAGAATATTATGAAGAAGTATACATGGATAAGTGACCCGGTAGATCATATTGTGCAGTGCAGAGAAATATGGAGTTCGATCCTGAAGAAGGAATGGGCACACAAGTTTATACATGCACTGGATACAATTCCTAAGAATTGGTACCTAGAGTTGTAAATTCACAAAGAAATAGAAAACTAGGATGAGCTAACTCAGAGGTTCAAGGTAACATTTACATTTGAACATGAATCTCCATTACTAGATCCAGTATTGAAAGTCATTCAAACCAAGAACTTTTTAGAAGAAGGACCGATGGCATTGGTACCTATGTGCAGTGTGCATAGAGCTTCTATGATTGTCCATGAATTAATGGAATGTTACAATGTTTATAAAATAGTGCATGATGAGGAAGATCCAAGGAATGTACAAGTAACTGAAATTGAGCGGGAACATGTGGTAGAAGGACTAGAGCTTGAATTTTTTGCATATGCACATCCAATAAAGAAAGAGAAAGTAAACATTGGGATGAAAAAGATTCCAAAGTTTGTGCAGATAGGATATTATTGGAATGATGAAAATATGGAGAAGACTGGAGATTTATTACATGAGTACCGAGATGTATTTCCAACTACATTATCAGAGATGAAGGGGATAACTAGTAAGTTAGGAGAAATGAAGATCCCTTTGAAACCAGATGTTAATCCAACTCGATAGAGACCTTACAAGTTAAATTTGAGGTATAAAGAGAAGGATGAAGAAAAGATAGACCGAATGTTGGAAGCACAGATTATTGAACCAGTGGTGGAATCATAATGGATAAGTTCGATGGTGGTATGCTATAAGAAAATAGGAGGAATCAAGTTTTGTGTAGACCTGAGGAAGTTAAATGAGGCATGTCTACATGATCCATTTCGAACATCATTTGCAGATGAGGTACTAGAGAATGTAGGGGAGAACGAGACATATTCATTCATAGATGGATTTTCAGGCTATCACTAGATTAAGATTTCATAGGAAGACAGGTACAAGAGTACTTTTTCTATAGAGTGGGGAAGTTATTAGTACACAATGGGTCCCTTTGGACTGAAGAATGCACTTGTATTTTTTTCGAGGTTCATTGTTGTATCTTTTAAGGAATTTATTCAAAATTTCATTGAAGTGTACTTAGATGATTGAAATATGTTTAGTTTATTGAAATATCACACAAAAGTACTCAGGCTAAAGTTGGATAGATGTAGACAATGTCAAATTTCATTGAAATTGAAGAAATGTATTTTTTGCACTCCTTTTGGAATTTTGTTGGGCCACGTGGTATGTGAGAAAGGATTATTAGTGGATCCTGCCAAGATTGCAGTGATTTGGGACTTACAAACACCCACCTCAATCAGATAGTTGAGAGAAACCTTGGGTCATACAGGATATTAAAGGAAGTTCATTAAAGTTTATGCGTAGATCACAACACATATGGAGAAGTTGTTGAATATGAAGGATAAGTTCCAGTGGAATGAGGATTGTTAGAAGGGTTTGGATACACTGAAGAAAAAATCTGTGACTATGCCTATTTTAATCTTCCCATATCGGAAGGAGTTCCATGCTCATGTATATCTTTCATCCATAATGTTGGGCGCAGTAGTATCTCAACCAGGGGAAGGTGACATAGATCACCCAATTCCTTTTGCAAGTAGGAAGTTGTCCATAATAGAGAATAATTGCACCACTACAGAATGAGGAGGATTGGTAATGGTATACGTGTTGTACAAGTTTAGACATTATTTATTGGGTTTCATTTTAAGATGTATACAAACTATTCTCCACCAATATACTTAGTGAACAATCCAGTGTTGGGGGGGAGAATATGCATATGCTTTCTGTTGTTCTAGGAATATAATTTTGAGGTTTTTGTGAAACCAGGGAAGTTGAATGTAGGACCAGGTCATTTATCACACATACTATCATGATAAGATGTAGGGAATCTATATGATATCTTGTTAGATGCACAATTATTTGTAGTTAAAATGGTGGACTACTACTTCATAGATATTGTATAGTTTCTAAGTAAATGAATGGTCCTATTACAAATGACAGTTACACAAAAGAAACAATTGGTAGTGAAAGAAACAGATTATCAGTTAATTGTGGGGAATTTAAAAAAGCTAGGTACAAATGGAATATTCATACAATGTGTGTTAGACAATGAAAGGACTATGATACTCACAAAATCATGTGAAGGGATTGCAGGAGGACACTACGCAGGTAAAGTAACCACGCAGAAGATTTTTTGTGCAGGGCTCTGGTGGCCCACATTTGATAAGGATGCTAAGGAATACTTTTAGGCATGTGATGTATGTCAATGGGTGGGAAATCCATCCAGGAGGGATGATATTCCTTTACACCCATAGGTTATGTTTAAAGTGTTTGATAAATGGGAAATAGAATTTGTTGGACTAGTCAACCCATCAAAAAGAATACCTGGAGCTAGGTACATAATAACTGTGACAGAGTATTTGACTAGATGGGAAGAAGAAGAACCAGTCATAGACTACATCGTGGAGACTATTACATGGTTTCTAGTTGATAATGTAGTCACATGGATTGGATGCCCATGCGTTCTACTCAGTGATCAAGGAACACATTTCCTTAATAGGAAAATTGCACTATTGACCGAGTAATTTAAAATTCATCATTAGAGGAGCACACTATATCATCCTCAGGCCAATGGGACAATAGAATATTTTAATAAAATTCTGGAGAATTCTCTGACAAAGATATACAATGTAGGAATAGATGATTGGGAATTAAGGGTTCCTGCAGTATTATGGGAATACATGACTACAAGAAAAAAGTTGACAAGACAGACACCTTTTAGGTTGGTCTATGGCCAAGAAGCAATGATGCCGATGGAGTTTATTTTTCCTATCCTGTGCATTGCAATGATTGTTGGTATTTCATACTATGGCACAATAGAGGAGATATTGTCACAGTTGGTACAACTTGGGGAAGATCACTTTGTCGTAGGGTTCCATCAGTGAGTTCTGAAGGTGAGAGAGAAGACATGGCATGATAGACACATTAAACAAATAATGTTTCAAGTGAGAGACTTAGTATTACTATACAACAGTAAGTTCATGCAGTATCCAGGAAATTTTTGAATGCATTGGTTATGACCCTATGTTATTAAGCATGTGATGGAGGTAGGTGTTGCATAGCTAAAAACACTGAATAGAGAATCCATGGGAGGCATGGTGAATGGAAGTCGACTGAAACTCTATTGAGACAACCGACCATCTATGCATTAATCTAAGTTGCACAATAACACATGTATCATAGTAGTTGTACTATAGTAGGGAGATAAAATAAATAAAAAACAAATAAAATGTAGGAAAACAAGAAAACAAATCAAAAGGGAAAAACAAGAACTACAAAGGTAGAAAGGAAGAAATATCACCCAGAAAAAAGGGAGTATCACATAGATAACATAAAAAATGAAAAGTTAGTTAAGTGAGCGCAAAATTCAAGTGCATGATAGGACCATTAAGGGCATTAAAGCACAAAAATGACAGTTACAAAGAAGTAATAATGTAACATCCTAGATACATGTAGTCATAAATAGAAGGAATTATCGAGGATTGTGATAGACTAACAGATCGAAGGAAGAATCCAATGAAGTATTTGGAATTAATGCCACATTAAGGAAGTATTGATTGCAAACTCTGGCTGAATTCAACACTTACTTTGGGCACGAAATAAATTACACAGCTGTCAAAGCGTTATAAAAGTGCATACGGGCCCGATAGGGAAAGGTTATTGGAATTTGATAAGAGATGTGAGCATACACATAAGACCATGTCCTAACCAGAGCTTAACCTGAACCGATATAGAGCATTTAAATAAATCAGATGAAGAGAAAAATGGCACCAGCAAAAGTTGGGTAACCAACAGCCACAACACGCAAGAAAACAAAAAGATCATCAGTTGCAACACTATTTGTGGAAACACTCGTAGCTTTAGCCTCATAGCTGATATTTCATAGGGACTACATACCACTAATAAAGGACATTGTGCATCACCGCCTAGACTGTATAAACTTACCATGATATTTCATGGTTTAAAGAAGGGATGAACAACATGTACATCCAATTCAAAAGAGACCCTGCATGCCAGTGGATGCCAACAAGCTACAAGTTGAAAATGGACGATGTATGCATGATCTCCAATGACTAGGAAGAAGAATGGAAACTCCCAACTGAATAAATGGAGCACCCTAGTGAAGAAGAAGAAGAACACGAAAATGAAGAGGAAGAAATAGTCGAGGGATAGGGAAATGGAAAATGCAATGGTGTATGTAATACGCCGAATATAGGACCATCAACAGAGGAAGAGAAACAAACAATCCCAAGAGAAAGGGTCAAATGAAAAGACAAGGGGAAGGTTCCATCCGTAACTATGTGCAAAAACATGAAATCCCACAAAGTACTACCTATACATACACTGACATGAAATGACATGGATAGAATCAACTACCAAGTCCAGGATGCCACAAAGGAGGCAATTGGCATCATAGAAATGAGATGAAATGAAATAGAATATGTAGGAATAGTTAATGATGATAAAAAAAACTATTAGAGACAGTGAGGATAACACCAAAGAGAGGCTCAGGTGAAGGACCGTCAATGAGCCTGATTGAGGAAGCATGGACTACCAATCCATTACTGTCAAAGTTATTTGATGGGCCCAGAGTGATGGAGATCATTTCATATACAAGCGGGTTCCCGATGCAAGAACTACAAGAGCATGTGAGAGAACTGAGTCATCTAAACTTAGTCGTTTCTTGGATTCCCGCAACAATACTACAGATATTGCACATCGATATTATGCAGGAGATAAGGCTTCACACAGAGTTATCATGCAGAGAGTTGATCAAGGTGGCAGGCGAGAAGGTAGAAATCCAACAAAACTATACAATTTCTATGCAGGAGAAGAGTGAGGTTGAAGAAAAAATTGAAAGAATGTTGAAAGAGAAGAGTGAGGCTGAGGAAAAGGATGAGGAAAAACTCAAAGAGAATGATGAGGCTGAGAAAATGGCACATTGGATACAAACATCTGTCCAAAAACTCTATAAGGAGATCCCATAATTACAAATAGTCATTGAGGCCACAATGGAAGAGAAAGTCTCTGGAATCGGCGAAGTCATTAGAGGATTTTGCACCAATATTGGAGACTTGGAATCATGCACCATTCTAGGGATACCCCCTGAGGAACAAGAGAAAAGGGCAAGGACAATGACAACCTCAGTGAAAAGTATTAAGAGTATAGACTAGGAGTGTACGAGGTTGTGTGATGAGAGTACGCATACTTGGACACAACTCATGATGAATCCATAGATGAAGGAGATCAAATATCAAAGAAAAAGTGCATAGGAACAGGACCATAAAATCAATGAAAGCATCAATACCCTACCACCTATTGAACAAATGACAACCATCCTTGAAAATAGACAAAAATACAATGAAGTAGAGCAGATGTGGATAGAGAAGAAGAAGATTGTGAAAAAATTGGAACCTATGCAGAATGAAGCACTTAGGATAATAGGGGAATTGGCCACTACACAGGGAACAACAAAGAAAGCAATGTAGGAAACTAAGGAGAAACTTACACCTCTGACTATGCAGGTCATATAGGAAATTTTGGGAAAAGAAGAAGTATTAACAAAAGAAGTCGCAACAATGAGGGAGACCCTCCAAAAGTTCATGAAGGCATCGAGGAGTGTGATACAACATCCCTAAGTGGTTTGCGACAAGCCACGAGTGAGTGTTTGGGGTATATTGGACATGCATTTTGGATACAATTTTGAGGAAAATCCTAAGTGTGGAAGAGATGAGAAAAAAAAACAAAAACAAGAGAACATAGGGAGGAGTGCACAGTAAAGGCACATTCAATATTGAAGTTCACAGTAAAGGCATACTTGGTAACATAAAGAAAGATAATAAAACAAGAGAATAAAGAGGGAGGATTAAGTGGGTGAAAAGGA
The DNA here is from genome assembly GCA_010110895.2 of Picea sitchensis. NCBI lineage: Eukaryota > Viridiplantae > Streptophyta > Pinopsida > Pinales > Pinaceae > Picea > Picea sitchensis. The sequence goes on from SNQJ01S0010288.1 coordinate 11,906, forward strand.
AGGACAATCGTTCAACATGCAAAAGAAAAAGGACATGAAAAAGTAGGAACAACAATAGTCGAGAATGAAAAAGAAGCATGCAGGCTAAAGATAGGAAAAGCATGCTCAAACAACAAGTCAACATGAGTTGTAATGACTTAGAATGAGTTTTAATTTGGTTTTGGGGATAAACAAGTAGGGTTTTGAGACCTAGATTCTGTGTATAAGTATGTAATGGGTTGGGTAGAATAGGGGTTGTTAGTTGGTTGTGAATGAATTTGTTGTTGATGTTGAGAGAATATACTGAGGATGAAAGAGATTCTATGTCTAAAGGTTTAGGGAGAGTTGCAGAGAGAGTCTTGCATTGTAGAGTGGCTAGGCAGAATGGAAAAGTATGTCATGATATATCCATTGTAAGCGAGTGTGAAATACTGGAATGATTAGAGAAAACATAATAAAGAATCCAATTGTTGTGTACATAGCCCAAATTTGGGTGAACCATGCAAATTACTATGTATTCTTGTATTTTTATGTGAGTGATCATGAATATTCTCTTTATGCATAACTAGAATTAGCTCTGTTACTATATCATCATTGCATAATAGTTATGGATGTTATGGTGAATAGTTTATGTTGCAATATTCATCATGAGGGTACTCTCTAAAATCAATTACTAAGTAACCAAGGAATAACAGACACATTATAATGCACATAGAGTAGATAAGTAATAATTAACATCATAATATCCTCCCATCCCCTCACTACTACAGAAACTTGGTTCTTTCAACCCCAATAGATGCCTCGGGTGAGAATTCACTTACGTGTAGGTGATGTCAAAAGGGCCAGCATCTAAATGGTTTTTTTTGTTAGATAAATTGAACCTAGGGTATTACAACCACATTATCCTCTTTTCATCCTCTGGTTCCCCTATGTGTGCAAATCCCCTTAGCAACCAGACTCCATCGTCATGACAGACTTGTCACACAACAACATCTTTATCCAGGTACCCAATGATTTCATAAACCTTTCATGTGGCACATTGACGAAATCCCTCTTTGCAACACTGTATCAATGCATACAATCCACTGCAAATTCCACAATATAACCTCCCATTATAGTTTCCAACTAGAAATCAATTGCACGAGAAGTATTATTACTTACATATTTGAACTTCCTTACCAACTCAAGAGTTCAATTCTTTGGGGTTGTAGTTCAGTACCTTCCAGTATTATCCACCAATATTTATAACCACTCAGTTAAGATAATCGAGAATTCTCCAAAGAAAATATAACACAGATCTGTGTACACATACCTTTTCATCCATTTCTCATCTCTCATTCGAGGGTTTCTATTCTTTTTTTTAGAAAATTTGTGTTCCTTCCCTTCTAGCCATTCTGAGATCTCTTTCTTATTCATCCTCCAAAAAATTCCCTAAATCACATATTTTGGGTCCCGACAACAAAGTTATTTGTTGGTGAGTAGTTGTAAGACTCTAGGTTCAAGTTATCTAACAAAAAAATGATTCAGATGCCGACCCTTTTGGCATCACCTGCATGCAAGTGAAGTCTCACCTTAGGCATCTATTGGGGCTATAGGAACCGACTTTATGCGGTAGTGAGGGAATGAGAGGCTATTATCATGCTCATTCTTACTTATCTTCTATGTGAACATTATCCTATGTATGTTATTCCTTGGTTTCTTAGTAATTTATTTTATACAACACCCTCATGTTGCAGATTGCAGAATAAACTATTCACCATAACATCCATAACTACTGGGCAATGATCATATAGTAACAGATCTAATTCTAGTTATGGATAAAGAGAATATTCATGATCACTCACATAAAAAGATAATAAAACACAATAATTAATGTCGTTCACCAAACTTTGGGCTACATCCACAATGATTGGCTTCTTTATTATGCTTTCTATAATCATTCTAGGCTTGCACACATGCGCTTACTATATATATATCATGACATACTTCTCCATAATGCCTAGAATCTCTACAGTTCAAGCCTCTCTCTACAAGTCTCCCTAAACCTTTATGCATAGACTCTCTTTCATCCTCATTCTATTCTCTCAACATCAACAACAAATTTAGTTGCAACCAAATAACAACCCCTACTCTACCCGACCCATTACATATTTATACATAGAATCTAGGGCTCAAAACCCTACTTGTTTATCCCCAAAACCTAATTACAACTCATTCTAACTCATTACAACTCATGTTGACTCGTTGTTTGAGAATTATTTTCCTATCTTTAGCCTGCACGCTGCTTTTGCATTCTTGATTGTTGTTCTTCCTGCTTTTACGTGTCTTTCTACTTTTTCATGCCGAACTATTGTCCTTCCTTTTCATTCGCTTTATCCTCCTTCTTTATTCTCTTTATTTATTCTCTTTCTTTCCTCTGCAAAGTATTCCTTTACTACACACTTCAATATTAAATGTGCCTTTATTGTGCACTTAATTCTCAATGTGCCTTTACTATGCACTGTGCTCCTCCCTTCTTTTCTTTTTTTCTGATGTTTCTTATCTCTTCCATACTTATGTTTTTTGAAAACACTGTATCCAAAATGCCTATCCAACACACCCATAATTTATTCATTGCTACATTTCCAAAGAAATAAGTTACTATGTTCATGCAGTTGACAACTTTCAAATCATGATTTCCAATGGAGGTTCCATGAAATGTGGTGGGTGTTGTAAAAATGTGTGCCTACAAATTGGTCAATACCACCTGAAACCTCATATGTTTTCTATTGATATGGATGGGTGTGACATTTTTCTTGGTTCTTAATTGTTAGACACTCTTGACCCCATGCTCATGGATATTAAGGGACTAACCATAAAATTCCAACGAGAGGGACAATAGTATAAGTTCTGAGGAATCATTGTATGCTCATCTAAGATCATCAATTCCCACCAAATGGAAATCCAACTAAAAAAAGGTCATTATGGAATTATTGCTCAACTCCATTCCATTCAAGCCATTGAGAGACCCTCTATGCACCCTTGCCTCCAATCTGTACTCTTCTGACACCAAGTTATTTTTAACACTCCACATGGACTTCCCCCTTTATACAACATCCGTTACCACTAGATTCCTATAGTACCAAGCAATGTTCCTCCCAATGTTCACCCTTATCATCATCCCTTCACCTAGAAAAATGAAACTAAGAAAATTGTTCAAGAATTGCTAGAAGTGGGTGTTATATACCCTGGTACCAGTCCTTATACTTCTCCAGTAGTCACTATACTCAGGAAAGAAGGAACTTGCCGCATGTGTCCTAATTTTTGTGCCCTCGACAAACTCACAACCAAAGAAAAATTTATCATTCCTTTCATTGATGACATTTTGGATGAATTGAGTAGTGCTCAATACTTCACCAAACTTGATCTTCCTTATGGTTATGAAAAGATACATATGAAATAAGAATACATTACCAATACTTGATTTAGAACTCATGAGGGTCACTATGAGTTCTTGGTCATGACCTTTGGCTTGTGTAATGCCGCCTCCACTTTTTAAAGTCTCATGAATCATGTCTTCCATTCATTCCTCTGCCATTTTGTCTTAGTTTTCTTTGATGATATTCTCATATATAGTAAAACCTGGCAAACCCATCTCATACATGTGGATCAAGTTCTACATATACTATCTAAGCACAATTGTTTTCTCAAACAGTCTAAATGTGCTTTTGGAGCCTCTAAAGTTGAGTACCTAGGTCATATTGTCAACAATGATGGCGTATGGGTGGACCCTAAGAAAATTGAAGCTATGAAGTATTGGCCTTTCCTAAAACTCTTAAAATATTGTGTGCCTTCCTGGGTTTAACAAGGTATTATCACAAGTTTGTTCATAATTATGGAAAAAATGCATCTCCTCTCATGGATCTCCTTAAAAATAATGCTTTTACTTGGATTCCCATAGCTAGTGAATCCTTCCAATCCTTGAAAGAGGTTATGTGCACAACTCCTATCTTGAAACTGATAGAATTCACCAAGAATTTTCCCTAGAATGTGATTCCTCATGGAAAGTAATTGGGGAAATCCTCATGCAAGAGGACCGACCTTTGTCTTTCACTAGCAAGCAATTGTTGAAGAAACATTTGGGCCAATCAACCTGTGAAAAGGAAATGTTGGTTATTTTTCATCTAATGGATCTCTGGTGTCCTTATCTATTAGGGAAACGCTTCCAAATTAAAACTGATCATCGTAGCCTCAACTGTTTTTTGGAACAAATAATTTCATCCCAGGAGTAGAAAAAATGGGTGACCAAACTATTTTGATATGCTTATTAGATCATCTACAAGAAGGGAAAATAAAATGTAGTTGTTGATTCTCTTTCAAGGAAATACGAATAAGGTTCCCTCTTTTCCCTCTCATTCATTGTAGCAGAATATCTTTAGGTCATTCATCAGGAATGGTTGCAAGACACTAAAATTTCTAGCCTGATCCAAAAATTGCAACATGATTTGCAAGTTTCTCCAAGGTACTCTTGGCACATTGAATAAATTCTCTATAGATATCACATGTATTTAAGAAAATAGTTGAACCTCAAATCCAAGTTTCTCTATAAGTTTCATGCTTCATGAAAAAATGAGCATTTAGGCTTTACCAAAACCTATGAATGGGTCAAACATTTTTTTTTTTTCTGGGAAGGTATGAAACAAGACATATCCACACCTTCATGGTTGAATGTAATACTTTTCAATGCCATAAGGGTAAATCCTTCAAATCTCTAGGAACACTCCAACCAATCTTGATTCCACCTACTATCTAGATGGATATTTCTATGGATTTCATAGTTGGCTTACCTAAATCGGGAAATAACTTAGTCATGATGGTCGCAGTAGTTCGTATTTTTTAATATTCTCATTTATATGCTCTTTAAAACCCATTCAATGCATCCACAATGGTTCTCTTTTTATGGATGATATATTCAAACTCCATGGAATACCTCAATCTATTGTCTCCGACTGAGATCCAACATTCACCCACAATTTTTGGCAAGAATTTTTCAGGCTCCAGGGAACCCAATTGTACCTCAACACCACTTATCATGCCTAGAATGATGGACAAACTTAATTTTTCAACAAGTCTTTGGAAACATATTTGCGTTGTTTTGTGTCTGAAGACAAAATCAGTGGGCTCAGTGGTTTTCCTTAGAAAAATGGTGGTACAACACATCTTACCATACTATCACTTGCATGAGTCCCTTTGAAGGAGTCTACACGAAAAATCCATCTTCATTTCTCTCATACATGCTAGGTGTCTCCACATTTCAAGAGGTTGACAACAATTTTATAGTTCACGCTACCATTCTTTGTACACTCAAGTAAAATTGGTCTTGGCTCAGAATTGCATGAAGAAACAAGCAGATAAAGTTCATTCCAAGCATCAATTTGTTGTAGGGACTAGGTGTTTCTTTGTCTGTAACCTTATGAGAAAATTCACTCAAATCTCATGAATTTCATAAACTCACCCCCAAATTTTATGGTCCTTATACAATTCTCAAGCGAGTGTGTCTCACGACCTATAAGTTATCTCTTCCCAATCACTCTAACCTCCATCTTTTTTTTAATGTCTCATGCTTAAAGAAAGTGATTGGAAATAAGTGCCAAACTCAAACCACTCTCCCTGAGTTGGATGAACAAGGTTGCACTTGGTTTCATCCACAAGCAGTCTTGTACCAGCGTGAGCGTTGTCTCCGTCAAGAAACTATCAAGAAATTCTTAGTTCAGTGGAAGGATACACCTTTAAAAGATACCACCTGGGATTCGACTACCATTGTGCACCAATTTCCTCATCTCAAGCCTTGAGGACAAGGTTGTTTTCCAAGGGTGAGGGAATGTTAGGGAACTAACCTCCCTAACCCCTCATGTAGATAGAGTAATATATTTTCCATTTAATAAAGTCCAACATTATAAATAAGGTCTATATAATAATTTGAACAAGTCTAATGTAAGAAGACTTACTAGAATCTTCCACTTCTAGAAAGATCTTCCTCTAGAACATTCTTTAGAAAGAATTAGTATAAACATGAGTAAAAGGTATGATAAAGTCTTTTCTTGAGAATTATTATAATAGAGCTCTACTCTATTAGAGGTTTCCCTCTCAAAGAGGCAAGTGAACTTGGATTTATATCAATAAAGGTATCATTGTTGGTGTTTTTATTCTCTATATTTGGTTTTTCCATTAGTATTTGATGAAATACTTATATTTCTACTTATTGTAATACATCTAGTACATTACATTTTGATTTCCTCAACCCTCAATTAGTTATAAGAATTGGACCTTCTAGAATCTTCCTAAAATTCTGCGAGTGACTAGCCCCACACATTTGATTAGTGGGTGATGACATGGCATCCACTCGTACCATGGTGGTCAACAAGGTAGGGAAACTTGGGAGAGGAATAAATTTTACATATGAACTTTGATTGAGGTGATTATCACATTGTTGGAAAGGTCTCATTGTGTAGAACACTTTCAGGGGATTTCAATAGTTTTCTAAAAAGAAAAAAAAAAATCCATTTGATACCACAAAAATGACTCTGAAAGGTTTTATACCCCAATATTCCAAACTAGGACTTTTCGCTAACCTATCGTTAAAATTTCCCTGCAAGTCGACTTGTCCAAATTTTCCACATAGAAAGTTCCAATATAAATGAAAAATTGTATGATTGTACAATCTGGATCAAAGGTTCTCTTTTCTTTTCTTTTTTTGTAAGTAAGATTCTATAAAAAAACCTTTCAAAAATAAAAATTACAACATCAACAATTTAACCCAGACTGCAAAAACTGAATTTCCCCGGAGGGAAACCAATTCAGCCAGCCTAATAGGTCGAGAACCAGTGTATCAATATACCAGTCATATGAAAACGTCTAACCATAAAAGTAACATTGCCCCATGGGGGAAATTGATTTACTATTTCGTCTAAGACTGACATAGTTTAAATGAGACATAATATATATAAAAGTTACAAGTGGCAAAATAAAATCTAAACATCTAGCTGACCATGTAGAGAGACACCTGTGCCAATCAAGTTGTGGGCTTGTAGTGTGGCTACACGTCCTGAGAGGTGGATTTGACTGTCGGAGCCGTATCTGGTGTTGCTTCCTCCTCCATATTCCTTTGTGCGGATGGTATCAGGATCAGTCGCTCATTCCCTGATGCACATGGTTATGCATATGAGGGGTGGCACGATTCATGCAAGGCTGAGAGAATTTGTAGGAATTGTGTCCCCTTCCTGTCCAATATTTCTAGATGAAAATGAAGGTCGTCCAAATCCTTTCGCAATTCGAAGACCAAACCTTCTAGAATTGCAAGGCCTTCTTGTATTTTTGTGCAGGAGGCATAGTCTGTGTAGGAGCGAGGCTAAGCCTATTGATGGTCATGGCTGGCGTTGAAACCTTCATTCAGAGTTGGGGGTGAGTGTACAAGCGAATTTTCATGGGTCGAAATCACAGGAGAGTTTGGGGGAACGACTAGATCTAGTTGCGAAGAGGAGGCCAAGTCTGAAATTGGCTCTGGGTTGAAACCCAAAGAATTTCCCAAGAGATCAAACCATTCGATCCTGAATGCATATGGCGAGGAGAGGGGTGAGAGACCATTGAGGCTATGGCTGAACTACGTCGAGGAGGTTGTCAAGGAGGGTGATGGACTGTGGGAGGGTGCAGGTGGGGGGAGGAGAGCCAAGCGCGGTCAATTAGGTTGCCAAGCTGATCCACGTTTGGATTTCCCTCGTTGTCTCGGCATGACTGAGGCGTGGTGAGGGCCAACAAGCACAGAAAGAAAGTTAAGGAAGCCAAGGAGCAGCAGGGGAGAGCGCAAACTACTCGAGGAATTAACCGAAGGAGAAAGAAGCTGTGAAGATGCCCGGTGAGGTGCAGGGTGCAAATAAAACTGGTGGAAGAGGACACACACGAGAAGAGTAAACACTGAGCCATTGATTTGATCCATCGAGGGGACGGGAGTTTAGAGCTAGGCGCAGTAGGAGTAATGGTGCTATGGTTACAATGGCTATGTGTTAAATGCATGGCGTGGGAGGGAGGGGAGGGCATGCGCGCGTCATGTGGTTGGTGCCATGTTGGTGGTCGCCTGTCCTATCCATTTGACACTTGGACAACACTAACACCCCATCCGGGGATGGATCAAAGGTTCTCTTATTCATACATAATAAAATAAATTTCTTATTCTATTGCATTATCGATTGTTGTTAAATGTTATGATGATGATTAAATATGTGTATGATTTACAATGTTACAATGAGTATATATATGATTAGTTGGTATATTTGTTTAAATGATACAACACATTTCATATCCAAATGCAATAACTAACATATAAAAATCAATATTATTATAACAAATATTTGATTTTATAATGATTAATTGACATTTGATATAGAAAAAGGAAGTTGAATTTGCATACCTACAATGTGGAAAAATTGAAAACTACAACATATCATTGCATTGTATTCATTTGAATGCATTGGTGCACTTTATACATATTTACACACAATGTAATAAAACTATAATGAAAGTATTATTTCTTTTAACGACAATAAACACATTGTTCCCTTCATCAATATAATTACCATTGTTGTTATAGCTATTATTATTATTACAACAACTTATGGTGCACAAGTTGGTATACCCATTGGTGTTTTTATGTGTGGTATACCCATTGGTGCTTTTATGTGTGGAGTATCCATCACTGCTCTCATGATATAAATTATGCACTAGGACTTCATAACATATGAAGATGCACTGGTGCATATATCATAAATGTAGCACTCGTGCATATTATTCATATAAATTCCTCATGAAATATGTCATACTCATCAGCTCTTAGTGTTGGTATTTTGAGTCACTAGTGCTTATTAGTACATTGTGTCTCGGTGCATTATAAACATAAGTACCACAATGGTGCACTTTATCGATTTAAGCACACAATGACCTCCATCTACCCATAATTTTTATTTATAGTGAGAATTCATTAAAACTCCTACCATTAGACTAAAAGCTTATACAAAGTGTTTTCCTTGTAATGAAGGTACTCTTTTGATCACAAGTGAGAAAAATGTGTCAATTATACACATTGTGTAAACCTAATGTCTTTCAAACAACTACATATTTATATCTATCTTTTTTTCTTTTAAATATTTTAAATATTTAATAAATAAAAAGTTATGATAAATCTATAACCATATCTATTTTTAAAATGTATGTTCCACAACATTGTTCCAATGAAATTTTATACTATTTCAATTATAAATAACTTTCTTATACATGCATGTTACACCATTTAGTGATCAAGAAACAAATCAACATTTTAAGTATTGTATTTAAAAATATACATATTAAAAAGAAATTAATTTTATAAAAAACATCCATTTTGTATCCCAATATGAAAGAGAGGTATATTTTTTTATATTATATAGTATAAATATATTTAATCTAATATAAAAAAATCTAACTAAATAATAAGTCAGAACTATAAATAAAATAAGATGTAAACCAACATACTTTTCCATTAATATAAAATAAAACAATTATATATATATATATATAATTTTTTTTAATTTATATTATAATTGAACATAAATTTACATATCAATTTCAATTTCCTTTTCCTTGATCCTTTTTAAATGCTTAATATATAATCTACTCTAGGAGTAATATATAGTCCTTTCCACACTTTCCTCAATTAGTATTCGACGTCATTAACGCATGTGATTCGCCCATTTTTAGAATAAAGATCAAAGTTTTGGACCATGTTGTCCCTCTTTACAATTTCTACAATAAATAATGTCATATGATTCATAATCTGACAGTCAGGATGGAAAAACTTTAAACAGCGTTAATTTAATAATTCAAATATTAATTTGAAGAATATATTATTGTGGTATTGTTACGTGAAAGAGATTTACATGTATATATTTTATGATTAAGTAATGTCATTTAATATACATAGGAGTAGAGTATCTGTTTAGATTAAACAATCCAAGTATTGTAAAGAACGTTTGTTTAAAAATGAAAATGTTTGCAGTTAAGATGCGTTCTATCATTAAAAAAAAAGAAAAAGAGTATGGCGAGAATGCAGGAATCCATGGGTGACTATAAAAACCTGAAAGAAATTGACCCAAAATGTTAATTGCCACTCCTTTGCGTCCTTCCAGTACAAGGTTGAAGCTCGCAGGCTATTATCCATATTCTGAGAAGTAGCATGAGAGTCATAATTTTGAGCGTATTCCTGCAGCCTGCCAGCTTGCATCACTAGCGATAGACAGTGATAAGCAGGGAGAACGCTGCCCAAGAGCAAGCACGGCCTTCAGTAATTATTAAATTTAACAATCACTGTCAAAAGCATGCAAGATTCTTCGTCTCAGTCCCACAGAAATACATACTATAATGGCTTCGTATTTCTGGTGTTGAAGATCGATCAAAGACTTTTCTGCTTTATTTTCTGTAACGAATGGTACATAATTCTTAATCATTGCGTATTTATTGCTCTCAACCCAACAACAAAATGGTGAATAAAAAACAGCACATCACGTAGGGCAGCGAGCTTGGAAAAATCCAAAAAGAAAGACCAGATATTACAGACTAAACAGTGTATAACATAATATCGACGGGCTAGGTATTCGTCGGTAGTGGGAAATGGCGTGGGTAAACGTGAAACCCTTGTCGGTTTGCTGTTGTCCTTCAATTCTCTCTCGTTGGACTAAACAGCAAAACCAAGCCTGTACTACAGACAGAAAGACGACAGACTTCTCTACTAACTGTATATACATGGCGTTTTCATTCGTTGGAAACGATGCGATTATTTGGGAGGAGGGCTGGGCTGGGCTGGGCTGGGCTCAGCTCAGTTCAGTTTAGGTCAGGGCAGTGTATTGTGTAGTAAGAGAGAGGTGAAGGGTATGATGGAATTTGGAAAGAGAAAATGGAATTTGGAAAGAGAAAAAGGAAGACGCTGTCTCGTACTGGATGATTAGGGTTTGACCTACATAAAGAGCTCGTGACTGGTATGGGAATGCAACGGTCTTTTTGTCGGCAGCAGAGTCGAAAGGATGGGACGATGAGCGTCTCGTGATCTGTGTGGGTGGAGGAGGGTCCCATTCCCAACTCCCTTCCAGTTCCTGCTCTGCTGCTGAAAAAAAAATCTTTCTTCCCGGACAATCCCTGCAGCTCACCCGTGACTCCGAGAGAATAGTTGGTACCAGGGACGGTGGGATCGAATCTTTTGTTATTAATTTACTGATGTCATTCGTTTCTGTGACATCATGGCATCCTTACAATCTCACGGCCATGGCGTTTTCGATTTTAAATTTTAATGTTCAACGTTAATGGTAATAAGGCGTACCTTAGAAATAAAACAAAATATTAGATGTGGTGTCGCATTCATACGAGATCAATTTGGCTCTCAGCTTGCACGTAATATAAGTTGTGGGGTTGATGCCTATAGTAATATATACGGTAAGGAGGACATCTCTTGAATAAAGTAGAAATTGCCTCCTTTATTACAAATTCCCTCCAGATCTTATGTTCGACATCAGATATGCAGAAGCGAGTCATCTAGTCATCCCTGGAATAAAGTAAAATTGCCTTCTTTATAACAAATTCCCTAGAGATGTCACGTTTGACATCAATGGTATCCATATCATAGACTTTATGTTTGACATTGAATATCGATGAGTAACATCAATGGTATGGATGTCACTGAGTGGTTGATGTGTGGTCATTGTGTAGTGGTTATTATGTCTTATTCAAGGTCTCACAAACTAATGTATTTATCATGCTGCATTTTATGTATATATTTGGAAAAATAACAACCCATTATTTTAGGTTTATCTTATTAAGAGTGTTTTTGTTGATGTTTTTGTATTAATGGATATTTGTAATATATATATTGTATCCTCGTTGAATGGTTGGAAATAATAATTTTGAAGTGTTTTTGTTGATGTATTTTCATTTTGTATTAATGGATATTTGTAATGTATATATTGTATCATGGTTGAGTGGTTGGAAATAAATTTCAATTTTGATAATCAATAAGTGTTAGGAAATTTTTTGAATTTATGAAATTAGTGAAAGAAACCTAATTTATATTTTAAAATAATTAAATATTTTTTTCTAAATAAAACTTAAAAATCTAATTTATTATGTTTTCTTAGATTTAAATAATAATAATAATAATATTATAAATTTAAGATCAAGCTCAAGTTAGACACCAAATTGGTGTACTCTTTGAAAAATGATTTGATTCTTAAAGTTTATTTAAGTTTACATACCCTATCCTTCTATACACAACAATTTAAACGTGTAGCCTCTTAAAAAAAAATACATTTTATTAACTATACACATGAATATAACTAATACCATAAATTATATGTGTGTGTGTGTGTGTGTGTTTGACAAAATTCAATAAAGTAATTTATTATGAATTTATATCCTCGATTATGATTAACATTACAAAAACAAATATATAAATCCAATTTACCCTCCTCTAAATAAAACTTAAAACTTAAAAGTCTAATTTTGTTAAGAGCCAAACACTGAATACAAAATATCACAATAGATCCAAAGATATCTGAATACAATCACCACACAATATATATGAAACCATATAGAAAACCACAACTTTATTATAGAAACCCTTGAGGTAGGGAAACACCATACAATGTATCCAATTATGGAAGGGATCCTCTCCTGTTCACTTGCCTCTTCGAGGGGGTAACCTCCTAATGAGCTTCAGCTCCAAATACAATACTTCTCTTCATATTTCATTACATTGCTTGAACCCCTTTATATAGTGCTACCATCACCTAAGAACATTCTAGAGGAAGAATCTTTTAGAAGTAAAACCTTTTAAGAAGTCCTCTTACATTTATTATATCTAATTACTCATTTATTATATCTAACTACCATAGTGGGCCTTATTTAATAATATAGTGGACCTAGTCCACCTTACATTGAATGACCTCCACTATTATAACTATGGGCCCTCTGGGCCCCCCCACTACCTCTCTAGCTACCTTACATTTCATCCCCCTTATGAAAGTGTTGTCCTCAACGCTTGATGTACAACCATATACCAGGGTCCTATGGATAATTGTGGACCATAATGCTGAAGAAAACTGGAGAACCAAGGTCCCATGTAGAAAGGAAAACCACCATGATAAAGTAGTCCAACCACCATTGTAAGCCAGGGTCCCATATCCAAGTGCTCATGTGAACTCCCCGTGGAAGATTTTGGAACCCAATAACCAACTCAAAATGATACTCCAAAGACTGACACCTGTCATGTGGATTCAAATAAGAATATCCATCCACATAGTGGAAAATGGTCGTAGCAGAATCTGGAAGGAATAATACCACTGTAGAATATGCAGGATGGACACTGGTAATAATCATTGGCTCTCGATTTGTCACATTGATGCTCTCTACAGAAGGTGGATGAGAGTCATCAAATAAAATATGAAAGTGGTTGTTATTCCATAAATGACAACTATCCATAAATGACAACTATCCATATACCAATCATCACAATCGGCCTCAAAATCATACCAAGCATATATTTCTTGATTATATTCATCCCTGATGTCCACCATAAGAAATCTCCCATGCATGCTATCCAATGAACTATGAAAACTATCATTGAGTCCATCTGCAAGGTCATGCAATCAGTCATGCAATGTGCCACACAATGTGTCATACAATTGAGATTTGAATGCTTCAAGAATTTCTTTGAGGTTTTGAGAAGAAATAGCCATCTGAGCACCCTATGAACTCTTCAGTCCCTCAACCATCATGAAAAAGAACAAAAAATAGACCCAATAAGTTACGACAGAAAATCGCAACTTCTGGAAAAACCCTAAAAAACCGTTGAAGTTAAAATGCTCATAATTTCACCTCCCGAACTTCGTTTCGGCTGATTTTTTTTTTGAAATTGGGTGAAACTGTGAGAGGAACTCAAATCTGTAATTTATTTGGACAAATTTGGCCTCAAGGTGCTACAGAAATAAATAAATAAATAAATCGCCCCGACGTCCATGGAAAAAAACTCGAAAATTGCAGATTTTAAAACTTCAATATCTTGACTTCCCGGACTCCGTTTCAGACGATTTTTTTTTTCAACTTCGGTGTTTTTATGAGAGGAACTCAGATCCACAACCTGTTTTTGCAAATTTTTCATAGAAATATACTGAAAATTTCTAGAATGTCGTGACCCTCTTTTTCTTCTACGAAAAAAAAAAAATCCGCAAAAATAAAAAATATTTGCCCACAATGTCTACCAAGGAAAGTGCTCTGATACCACTTGTTAAGAGCCAAACACTAAATACAAAATATCACAATAGATCCAAAGATATCTGAATACAATCACCACACAAGATATATGAAACCATATAGAAAACCACAACTTTATTATAGAAACTCTTGAGGTAGGGCAACACCATACAATGGATCCTATTATGGAAGGGATCCTCTCCTGTTCACTTGCCTCTTCGAGGGGGCAACCTCATAGTGAGCTTCAACTCCAAATACATTACTTCTCTTCATATTTCATTACATTGTTTGAACCCCTTTATATAGTGCTACCATCACCTAAGAGCATTCTAGAGGAGGAATCTTATAGAAGTAGAACCTTTTAAGAAGTCCTCTTACATCTATTATATCTAATTACCCATTTATTATATCTAACTATCATAGTGAACCTTATTTAATAATATAGTGGACCTAGTCCACCTTACATTGAATGATTTCCACTATTATCACTATGGGCCCTGTGGGCCCTCGACTACCTCTCTAGCTACCTTACAAATTTATCATATCCCATTTGATTTAAATGCACATATATGACTACCATCATAAGAGTTAACCTAGTGTATAAACATGTATATGTGCTCTCGCATGAGATAGTATTTTAAGTGTTCTCATATCACCCACAACAATTATTTATTTCAAAGTTAAACTAGTGTATAAACTTGTATATGTGGTTTGGCATGAAAGATAGTATTATAAGTGGTTTCATATCACCCATTACAATTATTTATTTCATGGTGTCTAGTGGGGATTTTTAAGGTATTTTTGAGAATCAAAAGAAAAAAGGCATTGCCACACATCAATCAAACTGGTTTGAAATTGTATATATGTTATGATACAAGATAGATTTAGATAAAATCAATGTTTTCATGACAATATTTAAACATGGTGAGTGGTTCTACATATATATGAATTAAGGAAAAAGTAATGCCACAAGAGCAAAAAGCACGGCCACACATCAAACTGGTTTAGAAATTGTATGAATGTTATGATACAAGGTAGATTTAGATAAAATCAATGTTTTCATGGAAAGATTTAAACATGGTGAGTGGTTCTACATATATGAATGAAGGAAAAAGTAATATCATTTTATGTTTTGTTCATAGATCGACATATGGAATATGGAATCTTTTATAGTTTATATGTATTAAAAAGTGGTTATGACGAACAAATAATTTTTAAGGTATTTGACAAGACTCATCAACGTGTATGACTCACTTAATAACAAGATCATATGGAAAAAGTGTGGACCCTTATATTTTTATAATATATATATATGATCTTGAAAAAGTGTGGATCCTTATATTTTTATAAAATTATATAATTATTTGATATGAATTTTTTAATAATTTTTTTTAAATATATATTTTTATATATTTATAAATATTATTTTATAATTTATTATATATAATTTTAATATAAACTAATTTGTGATTGTTAATATTTTTTAATTTATTATATTATGGTAATTTTATTATTATTGATAATTAAAAGATGAGTTGTTATATATTTTTAAAATCATGTAAAATATATTTACATGGTATTGGAAAATTTTAAAGTGATACATGTTAAATGATTATTATTATTATATGTAGTTAAAATTATGTGTATCCATTCTATAAAATTTTAACACGTTTTCATATTGTATATTTATTAAGAGTTTTCAATAATTAATTATATATATATATATATATATATATATATATATATATATAATTAATTGGGTTTAGTTTAGGTTATTGGGTGGAAGGATTATTAAGTGACCTGAAAATTGTTTATAAGAATAATTATTTATATATACATAATTACATTTATTTATGAAGTCTTCCCTTATATATGCATTATTAGCAATTCATTGTTTTACATAATATTTAAGTATTTGAGTTCACTTATATTTAAGGCATCTAATTCATGCAATCTCAAAAAATTGAGAAAAACCTATTTTAGTTCACTCATATTTAATTCATCTAATTCATGTGTAGAATTTTCATTTTACCTCAAAAACATTGAGAAAAAATTAATTTAGCTCAATGATACCATCTTAGCCATGTGTAGAATTTTCATTTAATCTCAAAAACATTGAAAAAAACTTAGTTTAATTGTAAGTAATTAGACAAGACAGTATTTCAAATAATAAAATTACATCAAATATAGACAAGTTGTTATATTTAATAAAAGTTGTTCATGGGATAATGACTATATAGTAGTGATTTTACTCCTAGCCATATGTATTTACTTTAAATACCACCAGTGTCATCGACTATGAGGTGACAAGGGAAATTTTTTCCCATGACTATCATTAAGGCTAAGTTTTGAAGCTCATATGAAACCTATAACAAGTGGAATGATCCCATGAGAGGAGGAATTGTCCAAGGTAAATGGTTATATCTAAGGCTAAGTTTTGAATTTCTTATGAAACCTATGAAAGGTGGAATGATCCAATGAAAGGAGGAATGGTCCAAGTTTAGGTTTGACACACACAAGGTTGAGTACATGACCAACATGGAAGTTATGCATGACTATTATCACCTAAAATCTCTTCGCCTAGACAAAATTAATTAGGTTTACCTAAATACACCACATATACTATGAGTTCCATTCATTTTAGCCACTTCACATAATTTTACACCACTATGACCTAAGAAAACACATTTCCTAAAGTCATAAAACCTTTGTTTGACTATTTCCTCTTAGAATTATCCAAAAAAGAAAAACAAATTAAAATAAATAAAGTGGTTATGCAAAAACCCTAAAAGAAATTAATAAATTTTATATGGTCAAATAATGATTTTTTGTTATGACCATGTCAATTGGTTAACCGTTATTTTCCTTATAAATTCTAAGAAGTCACTCTGTTTCTATAATATCTCCCATCAAAAGTAAGTAAATGATACATAATTTTCACTAGACATCAATGCACCCTTCTCTCTAGATAAAATTGTTGGCATCAACCAAGCTACTTATAGCTAGAAGGAGAGGAGATTAGTCACATACACTTTGGAAAAAAAAAAATACCTCACAAGGAGGAGGTCAAGGTGCCACTTTCTCCAAGGATTTTCTCCCCAAGTGTTATTATTTTAGCTTCCCATTAGTAATGGAATCATTCTTTTATTCTTAATCAACTTTTCATTTATGTTTTCTTTATTTTTCTTCTATTGTTCATTTCCCCTTTCATGAATGTTGGAATTTGTGGAATAAAAGATCTAATTAGAGTCAGGTTTCCATCTCTTTGTTCCACTTTATGTTTTTTATCTAGCGCAATCACTAGATCTAGAGATTTTTCTAACCCTTATTGTAGATTTCAACAATAGATTGGTAACTCCACTAAGGATATGAGCCATCTCTTGATCCTTGGTTGTGGGTGTGTATTAAATCCCCATTGACCTCTTTTATTTTTTAATTTTTTGGATTTTTTTTTGTTTCTTTATTTTCTATGCATGTAAGTTACAGTCACTCGAAACCTCTCAGATCTTCTTTAAAAACTATCACTAAATTTCAGGAAGACTACTCATGTGCCAAGACACTTTCTAGGGTCATTATCTATGTTGGATAATGAACTTTCTAGGCTAGTATATGTGTTAACCAATGAAGGAATGGGGGGTTTTATCTATAGGGGAAACCCACTTTTCCATATATGTTTTTGCATCAGATCAAGAACTCGTTTTTTTTTGTTTTTTTTTTTTTTGTTTTTTTCCAGTTTTTAGTGTTCTATTCAATATTTTTAAGGGTTTTTTAGGAACTTGTTGCACGCACACAAAAACCTACCAATTTTATTCTTTGAACGTCTCTCTAAGACAAGAAATTGGCCCCCCCTTCAAATTTTCTTGTTGGAACCGTCACCTCCTCTCTCGCTCGTGTGAATGGCTAATCTTGAGATTTCCTCCTACTCATCCATCGTTATATTTTGTGACTTCACTTCCAATCACTTCGACCATTGATCCACACTTCAATGAGTTTATCTTTCTTACGTCGACAAATAGTGTATCGACAAACACATCCTTTCTTCCACCTCCTCATTAGTGCACCAAAGATTTCTTCACCGATACATAGGCCATATTCATTCGAACTTGCTTATGCGCCAATGCTCTCTGGCTAAACTTCAGTGATGCATGTCTTTATCATTGGCATAGTTCATGTGATCAACACCGTCATATCGATAATTTTCACACAATTATATTAGATATGTCCATGCCTTTCACTAGCTAACTTCCTTCTTCTTTCGTCGATGCATCACATATTGGCAACATCCCTCCCTTTCACTTCGATATGCTACATATTAGAGATGTTCATTTCTCCCTCACTGGTGCACTTCTTGTTGACAAGTTTCCCTCTTTTGTCATCGATGTGCCAACTTAAGGATGCCAATCCCTCATAGTCATCGATGACATTGATGGTGATATTCTTTCTCTCATCAATGTTGACCTAGTTAGTAAGGTGTGCCTTCATCCTAAAGGCTATCTTACCTTCCTCTTGGCTAAGATTCTTCTTGATGCATCATCAGTCAGTCTCCTATCATTTCTGATGACTAATCTCTATGCGCTTAAATGGATAACTAATGACTGATACCTACCATGCCTAACCTTTTTCATGACCACATTCCTAATCAAGTTTGTCTATGTCGCTAGTATCCCGCGTTCTCATACCACGTCATCTTGTTTGATTTGTGCCTCTTGATTTTATGATTAAACCATGGTTGTGAAAGTATAATCTATCATCAGAGGGGTTAACCACAACACTTTATGGCCTTTCATTGGCTCTGAAACACACCTCAGAAAAAAATGTGTCCTCCCAACTCCTAAACAGTACTAAGTGCTCTGAATGTCAGTTGACTGTTTTGGTGGATTTATAACTTTGTGTTACCGACACGATTAATGATATACAATGGATGAAATAATATCCTTTATATCATAGATGACACAAGATCAGATATAATTTAATTTGGGTGACACAACAACCAAAACATGACCAAAACTTTCATTAAAAAATTCCTTTGAGAGAATTTTTTTTGCGTTCGTTAAAAAAAGAATTATTCCTAGAAACAGGCCAATCATATGATTTTATCCATTTCGATTCCAATGAAAATCACATAATCGAAATCAGATGCCTAGGAGTTCTAGAATGAATCACCTACGATTTCTCACCCGAACCAACTGCATCAATCATTACACAGATGAGATGTTTATATAACACAGTTAGTCCGTTTGTTAGAACCAGCTCTCTACACTCATCACAGAGAAAAATATGGTGCCCTAATATGATCCAGGTGGATATCAGTGGCCACCCACCTTTTCCAACTGACTCAAAATAGTTTTCTGGTAATTTTGGTAATTTACTATTTTTAGCGATTTTTAACTTCATGGCCATTTTGAGGGACTAAATGAAGTTTTTTTGGGATAGATATTCTCAATGATAACCAAAGTCTCTAATTGATCCCCCAAAATTAATCTCCTCGATGATACCTTTCCAACGTGCTATCGTGCGCCCCAAAGGGAGATCGTATGCCAAAGTTATGCCCCCGGGAAGTTGATACACCAAACTACCTAAAACAGAGTCCACAAAATTGTTGGCTTTTCATCTTCTAGGATTAGGGTTATGTATTTTCTTTATGATAAAAATTCCTTTGGAGCCTCATTGTAAAATCATCTTTTTGCGAATGCCAGTAGCAGACACATCTCTTCTCAGATATAAGCTGCCACCATTCTAGCGAGTCTTTCACTCTGTATTTTTACAGTCTTTGTACATTTTCGCTCACTAATAGAAAATTGTATATTACTGTATCTATGTGTTTATGTTTTCATCTATGATACATTTTTGTTTTATTATTGAATATCTGAGATATCTCTGTACATTGCTTTATTATATCTCCTCTCTCATTCCGCGCCGAAAATAATCCAAATCATAATAAGAGATCATATAAGAAAGTTATGAGTGTATGAAACATCCGCCAATGACATCGACATAATACTTAATGGTTTTCTACTCTATGAAAACTTACTCCTGGTAAAAAATTGGTTTTATAATAAGTCCTTGTAAATATTAATATATATTAATCTTAAATAATTTTGATTTTATTCAAAATTTAAATTATTTAAAATCAATACTTGCAATAATGCATAAAAGGGAAAATAAGTCATGAATGAGAAGTATTTTGTAAACCTTGGGTAATATATAGCACAAGGAGGGAAAAAAAAAACATTTTTTTAGGGTTTTGAAAGATGACGATGTGGAAAGATTGGATAACACCCAGAAATCAAGAGGAATGCCATGATTATATGAATTCTCTTCAAAAGAAGCAAAGGGTTATGGCTTTCTCCGACAAAGATGACACAAAGTCTTCTGATGAAATCCAACATAGTCAACATGAAGTTCGTTGAAGCTCATCAGACACAATGAAAGAATATTCTCTGAAGCTCATCGAAGGTGATGAATGGAACTCCATCGAAGCTCATCGGAGAACATGAGAGGAACTTCTATGAATCCATTAGAGAACATGATAGAAGCCTCTCCGACCAATCGGTGAACTTGATTGGAACTACATCGAATCTCATCGAAAAAATTAATAACAATTGTGTCGATTACACTCAGAAAAGTTTGATATATGGTCTCCAATTACACTCAACGAAGTTGGGTGGAACTCTGTCGATTTCTATCGGGGCTAATAAAATAAAAATTTTTGATGCACATAAAAAATATAGATAACAACTATGTTAGGACCACTAGAGGGGTAAGGTATACCACATGTTGTAATCTAGGAAAAAGTATGAGAGAGTTATCAGTAGTTCCTTACATAGGAAAACATAGAATACATGCATGTAGACATAAATGAATACATACACAAGTAGTGGAAGCCCAAAGAACATCACTTTATTATATGATATATCAATACAAAACAATAGATACATTGTCTCTCATAGGGCTTGTCTATTTATACTTCTATATCTAGTTATCAGGTAGTTGTAACTACATAACTTTCTGGGTCAGTCGATTAGCAAATACCTCGACCAACTTATACTTCCGACTTCAACGATCGATTGACTAGATCTTAGTTGACCATCGGGTCTAGTCAACATAGTTGAATAACCCCTACAACATCTCTCCCCACCTCAATTTCTTTCTTGTGTCGAGCAAGAGGGGAGTAAAATATAATGTTTGTTTACATTGAATGTTTACAAAATATAGAAGAAGAGAAAGAGAGATAGAAGGAAAGAAGATGAAAATAGAAAAAATATTTAGGTGCTTGATTAGGTTATGGCATCACACTCGATTATTCTGTTGTGCCTAGATGTCAGTTGCAGGTCAATTCAACTATGTCTTCCTTTCTGTGGAAATGATGTTTTGGTCACGTTTCTATGCTTGTTGAGTCGAAGATGTTCTCCACTTATGATTAGGTCATTCCCTTAGCACCACTTCCATTTTTTTTGTTGACAGAATACCCTATTTTGGTAGCATCCCTATTTTTGAGTCCACAATCATTTATTCTCACACAAAAGTGTTACTTGAAATGATATTTTCACATTTTCTTTCCATGCTCTGTTCAAGTAATATGAACTGGACTATGGCTTCCCTCACCATTCGTAGGGGTGATTCTCAAATTCCGTGCTTCCTCTAAGATTTGGTCGGTTGAAACCGTAGAGAAGCATTCATGCCTTTATGATATGGAAAATTTCTTATTCTGACATCTGTGACCAATATGGCTAACCCGCTTTTGACTTCTGAGGATCTGGTTCTAGGGGGTTGTCATTTGCTAAGTTCTCCGACTCCATGGTCTATGTTTTAAAACATCACTCTTTGCAAAATGGCTTTTATCCTTTATTGCGCTCTGTTATATAGGGTTTTTGTTTGTGATATCGAAGGTGATCTGAATAATAGAGGAATATTTGATACGCGACTTGATCTCCCAAGATATAGAAGTGCAGGATTGGTGATGGTCGTTGTCCTTTATGACCAAATCAACTATTGTTGATATGAGTGCAACTACTTTGTTGTACACTTACAAATCTTTGTTGTCTTGCAAATAGATATTATTTGTCCCAACCAAATTATTCATGAGTGTGTGTGATGCAATCATGATTGTTGAAGTGTTACATGACTCATGCGAGTGGACGTCTATGCCAATGTTGAACTGACACTCATGTGAGCTCTGTTAGGCATTAATCATGGCAGTTTCCAATTGATTTTTCATACATGTCGAGAGGATCTGTAGGTCATTGATGAATAGTCTTCCTCATCGTGTTGATCATTAATGTTTCTATTATTATCATTTTCCTTTCCTACTGCGACTTAAATGTGTCGGATTTTCTAGAGTCAATTTTTTCATGGTCGGTATTCCCTTTTGTTTGGTCGACTAAGTCTCCTCTCTTGATGCATGGTTAATATATGGTTCAACCGACTTTTGTTTTTAAGTCATTGGGCTTGCTATTGTTGGGCATAGTCGATGTTATTGATAGATAATATACTACTCCATTTTTTTTTACTTACTCCCGCTTTTGTGACAACCATACTTGCTTGAACTACACTCGCTTGAACCTCGTTCCCTTGATTGGGATCTATCTCGATCAATTGATTTCCTTTTCAAGAGTATTTATCTTAATTTGTTATATGGGGTGGTGTGTCGATCATGTATTCTTCTTCTTTTTCTATGGCTTGACCAGGGGCTTCTTTCTCTATCCATTCTACCTTTTTTTTTTTACTTTGAGGCTTTGAGATCCTTTTAATACTTAAATTTTATTCTATCAGTTTTTTATACCTGCATCTCTATACCCAAATATTTTAAGTGAATTTGGTTTATTATAATACAAACATGATTTATTTTCTTAATGATGTGACTAGTCTATGTTTTTCCTACATCGACCAGAATGTTCTATCTCTGGTCGGTCCCTATTGGCATCTTTTCCTATTAATGTTTTTCCAACAGGGCTTATTTTGTTCTATGTATAGTAATTTTTTAAGCGAGCTCCCTTAATCACTTTCTTGAATGGATTCCCTAACAAGGTTTGAAGTTGGACCACTCATGTCGGTCGAATTTCTTCAATAACATAAGGCCCAAGCCATGTTATTTCTATCTTTCCTGGTTTTCCTTTTACTTGAATGTCATATAGAAAGACCAGTTCTCCATATTTGATGTCCTTATTCTTTAAGTGGAGGTCATGCCATGATTTTTGTTGTCATTTTTTCACTTCCCGATGATGCATTTCACTTACTCTTTCTTCTTCTAGTTTATTTTATTGATACAATCGATCATTTATGATTCTATCTTGGTCAAATTTAGCCACAACTTCTATCCTATCGGAGTTGGACCAAAAATGTAAAGGAATAACGACTTCTTTCCCATAGACTAAATTGAAGGGAGTTTGTCCAGTTGATCATTTGTAAGAAGATCTATATGCCCATAAGACCGCGGGAATTTTATCATCCCAGTCATTTTTTTTGACACCACAGATTTTTTTGATTCCTTTATGCAGTGTTTTATTGAATGCTTTGAAAACCCCATTTTCTTGGGGGTGATATTTTGTTTTTCATCTATGGTCGATCAAAAACTTATTTAGTAGGACTTGGATTGTTTCATTTACAAAATGTGTTCCTTGGTCGTTGATTAGTGTAAGTGGACATTCAAACCTTGTGATTATGTTATCATAAATGAAATTCTCTGCCACTTCTTTGGTATATGATTTGACTGGTTCAAATTCATCCCATTCGGTTATAGATTCTACTGCAGTGGTAATATATTTGGCTCTAGTTCTTTTTTCTCTTTGAGGGAAAGGTCCAACAAAGTCAACTGCCTAGATTTCATATGCTTGATTAGATTTTACTGAGGTTAGTGGCATATCATTCTTCCATATAGGTCATCCAATCCTTTGACAACTATCACACTTTCTAACCTACTCCTGACAGTGTTTGTGTAAGGTTGGCCACCACAAACCTTCCTGAAGTATTTTTCGAGTTTTCATGTCGTTCTGGAGGTGGCCCCCAGCTGGTCCTGCGTGAGCTTCATTGCTAATGCTTTATATTTAATGTTTGATAACTTGTCTCCTTAGGATACCGGATGGTCCCATTTTGTACATATATCCATTTATAATGGTGAATGGTGTTGATTTTAGGGACAGCACCTTATTTTTACTTGTTGGGAGATCATTTGTAGCCTTTCCTTCTTCCAAAAAGTTTGTTATCTCCTCCATATTTTTTGGTGTAGCTTCAATTCAAAATAGATGTGCATCTGGAAGGTCATCATATATGCATGTTGGATCCTCTCTTATTTTAAGTCGAGATAAATGGTTGGGTCGGACGCTCATTTTCCCATGTCAAAAAATTACGTCAAATTCAAATTATAGGAATAATAGAATCCATCGACATATGTTTCCTTGGTGAACTGGTTTATAACTAAATATTTTAATGCATGATGATTTGTAAATAAATTCAAAGGATTGGAAAGTAATTAATGTGTTATATTTTCTTTATTTATAGATCATTATAGTTACTAGTGTTCTTTTACCTCATTACCATTAACATATATATATATATATATATATATATATATATATATATATATATATA
>SNQJ01S0010288.1:36822-50817 GCA_010110895.2 Picea sitchensis
ATATATATATATATATATATATATATATATATATATATATATATATATATAATGTACTAAGAAATAGCAACATAAACAAGAGACCAAAAAACATAAGATATTTATCCTGGGAAAACCCCAAATGGGGGGAAAAACCCAACAACCTTTCTTAGATAGATTTCATTCACAAAGAAAGTCCAATAAAGAACCAATGGATAAACCCTAGCACAAAGGCTAGCACAATATACAACCATAAATACCATCCCAGTTGCAACAACATCACAATACCAAGGTGCCACACCTTTTCTAAGAGTAGCACACAAGAAAGAAATACCGGAAATACTGAACAAGAAGAATATTTGTCACTACAGTTGTTGCATCACCCTTCCTCAGAATTGTGCCTTACTTCTGTGTAGATGAGAGAGTGTGAGTGAGTGTGTATAAATGATCTAAGGTGCCTCCAATTTATATCCTTCTTTTCCTCTTCACTGGGTCGACTTCTCTTCTAGGAAGGTTTCACTTCTCTATTCTTTATTCTTCTGGTCCAACTTCTCTTCTAGGGTATTTCCACATATGTTCAATGGTTCTCTTTATTCCAAAATATTCTTCTCATATTAGAAAGGTCATCTAGGAGGGAAATTACATCTTACAACTACCAAAACATCAACACTCCCTCTTAGCTAGGGAGGTATCTTTCATGATGTCTCCATCTAGTAGTCTACTGACTACTTTGCAATCTGCTGGTAGCACATAGCTAGCGCAATTCCATCTATAGCTCAAATCATCTAGCACAGTCTTTGCAATCAAGTAGCACTCAACTACTCCCAATGTGAACTAGTAGTCTCCATGGAAATCATCTAGTAGCACACAACTACTACAATGCCATCTAGTAGAACACGACTGTGTCAATCCATAGTAGTACACAACTACTATCTAGTGGTACAAAACCACTCCAAGTAGCACACAACTATTTCCCAGAGACACAATGTCTCTCTCCTGCAATAAAATGATAGCTATGAAAGCTACCACCATGTAGTCCAACAATATCTATGATTATGCAACAATCAACTAGTAGCACACAACTAATACCATGCCATAGGCCATAATCATAGTCTGCACTCCCCATGCCTATGAAAAAATCAGCTAGTAGCACACAACTATTATAATTCCATCAACCATAGTCATGGCCTCTATAACTATGCAATAATTAGTTGGTAACACACAACTACTACAATTCCATCAACCATAGCTATATTTGATGTATCTATAACTATGCAACAATTATCTAGTAGCATACAACTACTACAATTTCATCAGCCATACTTATTGTCTCATCCAGTAGCATGATGCTACTCTCATAGTCCTCATGTCTATGTGTGTGATGTTTCTTCTCTCATTAGGTTTGATAGTGCATTACCCTCTGAGTCACCTTACATGACTGATCTAGCGAACCCTTGGCTAGAGGGGTTAGCCGGTAGTAGGAGAGACAACACACCTTCCTCTCAACGAGGGTGGAAATTTTGCATCATACCAAGCCTGTCTATGAAGTACTCATACTTCACTCTAAACAAAGGCTTGGTGAGAACGTCCATTATCTACTCATTTGTGGATATGTAATGGAGCTTTATAGCTCCTCTCTGCACCATGTCTCAGATGTAATGATATTTGATCTCTATGTGATTTGACTTGTCATGAAATATAGGGTTCTCTAAAATACTTAGACAACTTTTATTGTCACAATGTAACAAAGTTGGCTCCAATTCCAGATCAAATATCCCTAGAAGCAACTTCTGAATCCACACCGGTTAATGTATTTCCACACTAGCTGTGATGTAATATTCCTATGTTGTACTAAGATCCACTGATGTATGATTCCTACTCATAAATGAGATCATAACTGATCCCATACTGAAGAAACATCTATAAATACTCTTCTGATCCATTGCACTCCTTGCCCAATTAGAGTTTGTATATCCATGCAACTTCACATCTCCATCCGAGAGATATCTCAATCCATATCCAATCCTACCATGTAGGTACCTCAACATATGTTTTGTTTCCATTCAATGTTCATGTCTAGGTTCAACCATGTATTGAATCAAGGCATTCACTACAAAACATATGTCTGGAATGGTGTTAACTAGGCACATCAAGGATCCAATCAGTTGTTTTTACATCTTCGGATCCGCCAAATCTGAAGATGAATAACTCAAAAGCTTCAGATTTATCGTCATGGGTGTGGACATGGACTTGCAGTCCATCATCCTGAATCTCTATAGGATCTCAATAGTATATTTTCCTTTTCTAAGTAAAATCTCATCTAATTTTTGCTACACCTCCAATCCTAGGAATTAATTCATCAGACCTAGATCCTTCATCTCGAACTCTGAAGTGAGCTCCCTCTTGCACCCAACTATGAGTTTCTCATCTCCTGCTAGAAATAGGTCATCCACATATAGAACCAATATCAACGAAAATCCATTCTCAACCTTATAGTAAAGGTTGGGATCCACATCACTCTTGGTAAATCCCAAGCTCATTAGGTAGGAATCTATCCCGGCATACCATGCCCTAGGTTCCTGCTTCAATCCATACAAGGCCTTCTTCAATATGAAAACATGGCACTCTTTCTCGTGGATCAAAAAACCTTGTGGCTTCTTTATGTACACTTCTTCCTCTATTACACCATTCAATAAAGTAGTCTTGACATCTATCTAGTGTAATTTCCATCCCATTGTGGAAGAAATCACAATAATCCATCTTATGGAAGTGTACTTTGCTACACGAAAAAATGTCTCATCGTAATATTCTCCCTCTTTCTCGGAGAATCCTATTGCCACAAATATTTCCTTGTACTTATCTATGTTGGCATCTACAACATGCTTTATATTGTAGATCCATTTGGAAGTCACTACTCACTTCCCTTCTGGTCTCGGAACCACCTCCCATACACCATTCTTCATTATGGACTGATACTCCTCCATCATGGAATCCTTCCATTCCTTCTTCTCAACAACTTCTTCAAAGGTGGAATGTTCTGAATCAATGATGTTTCTCATCAATACCACATAGCCAGAAAACTTATGTGGTCTCTTTCTCTCTCTAAAATATCCTTTACGAGATGTGTGTCCTTCAGCTTCCTGCAAGGTGTTCCAGAGCCAAGCTGGACTCTTTATATTGACTACATATTCTATGGGTGTATCTATAGTTCTCTCTGACTCTACCATCTCATTATGAACTTCTAGAATGGGTTCCTCTGGTATAGAGTCTTCCATGACTGCTTCCCTTGGAGCCTCCTTCTCCTCTCAGTCCTCATCCATTTGAGACTCCCTTGATCTTATGAAGGCTTCATCTTCATCAAATGTTGCATCACAGATGATATCAATGTCTTTATTGGAGCATGCATGTTTGGGAGAACAACACGGAAAATGATGCAGATTGGACTAGGAAGAAGGGCACACCACATTTTGAGAAAAATTAGTGGGTGCGGAAAGATTTACGGAAATCCAGCGCAGATGTGGACAAATCTAGCTATGTTAGGGTTAGGGTTTTCAGATGTATTGTAAGGGTTTTAACTCTATTTTGTAATATAAATAATATGTATGTGGTATATATAAGGGGAATGGATATCTTAGAGTGTGTGTGCGACAAATATTTTTTTGGAGATTATGTTGGAGTATTTGAGTCTTAGTATGGTTGAGAGCCATGGATCTTGGATGGAGTAAGTCTGGAGACGTAGCTTAGGGTTAGTTCACAAGATATGGAGCTTGGTATGATCTTGGTCCACCTCACTACTCTCTACTATGATGTAATACGCACAACTTCTTTTGATGAATAAGAAAAGAGGCAGAATATCTCTGTGGACGTAGCCCCATGGGGGGGTGAACCATGGTAAAGCCTTGTGTGCAATTTGTCTTAATTTTTTAGTCTTTCTATAGTTATGATTGAATGGTTACATAGATGAATGAATGGATTTATTTATAGCGTGCAATAGAATAGATATGAAGAATAAATTTTATGAACGAATGAATGAATGGATCTGATGAATATTATAATAGAATGCATGGTTAAATAGGAATTAAGAAAGAACATCCCCCAATCCCTTCCATGACTGCAGAAACCTGCATCCTGCAGTCCCCCATAAACCATCTCGGGTGAGACTATGTTGTGCACTATGTGCATAGTGTAGCCTTCTAGTTTACCAGAATGGTCGATGGTGATAAGGGTTTTGTTGGAGAACTAAGGTAGAACCTGGGTCATCTCATAAGTCCAACAAATGGTTTTGTTGCCAGCTAGAAATCATAAGAAGATCTAGTAAGGGGTTTGGTGAAGAAGATGCAGTGGTAGAAAGGGATCTTCAGGCCATGGAATCCTACGAAGAAAGAGATTGAAAGATGGTTAGAGATAAAGAAGTTAGAGTTTGCGCAGAAATATAATAAGGGTTCTAGGTATACACCGCAACAGTACCTACAGAGGTATGTGTTTACTGATTTGCATGAAACATGTTTTTGTTTCTTTCCAGAGTTATTACAAGATTTGTTGTTAAGGTTGAAGGATACCCATCAGTCTAATCAGATTAGGCCAATAGTGTGGACTGTTGAAAATATCACGTGGTTGGAAAGAGTTAATAATAAATTCATGTGCGTAGTGGATTCTGGTTAGACATCGTTACTGCAGGGTTTATCACTGAGTTTGTAGTAGATACAACGAATTCATACACTGTTGCAGAGCAAGACTTCTTGAAGTGACCCAGAGGGAGGTATATTAGGTCTCTTTACATGTTGACCGATATCTTGTTACATGATAAAGGCATGATGACCATGGAATCAGACAACTAAATCACTCTGCGCGCATGGGGGATTTGGGAGAAGCACTAAGGAGGGTTTGAGAAATGGAGAAGGATTTGGAGAATATCCAAAAGAAGGAGGAAATGGACCCCATCATGATGGATAATGAACATACCAGGGAAATCATAAAGAATGAAGGTGTGACGCGCTGTGGATGACCCTACTAGTATAGGATGAATAATAAGAAGAGGGATATAGCGAAGCGAGAGGTCTTAGACAACGGTGAATAAGAGTTAGAGGATCTCTGCACCACGGGGAAGACTAAGGATATCTTCCATGCCACATATGAAAGGAAAACCAGAGGTCATGGTTCTGATGCAGATGAAGGATCTCCATTCTAGATCCGAATTAGTGTGGAATCCACAACCCCATGTGAGACTAAGAAAACTGAAGAAGAAAAACTTAACGAACAAGTGATTAGTGGTAGAACAATTTTTCCAAGACGTGGTTCTAGTATCATAAGTGAAAGTTCAACAAGTAGCATTCAAGTATCTACACCACACGGAGGTGGTAGTTCAACAAATTTCATAATGGAAGGACAAGATCCAACCATCAAGTTACTAGAGTTCCAAGGGGATGGGTCAGATGAACCAAAAAAGCATGTGTTCATATGTTAGAATATATGGGTAGAAAATCATATTACAAATGAGGATACAAAGGTTGTGCATTTGGAAATCACTTTTAGAGACTACACATTAGATTGGTACATGGGTCTCTCAAGAAATAACCCAACATGAACACCTACAATTGTAGCAGATGTGAGGAGGTAGTTAATAATTGAATTTCATAAGCGAAGTTTAGAAGACCACTTTATGAATGAAATGATAGAGATCAATAAGAAACTAGGAGAATCAGTATGGGAAGTGGACCAGAAGTTCAAGAGGCTAAAAGGTAAGTTAAAATACACCATTATTGATGCACAACATATGCATTTGTTTGTTAATTATTTGTTTCCACAATTGAAGTATCCTTTGAGACAACATAAATTCCAAAGTTAGGGTGAGGCTCTGCAGGAAGCATTACAACTAGAGGAAAACCAATACAAACATACAAATCCAGCTGTGGAAGTGCTGAAGCAAGATCTGAAGGACTTGACATTCCAATTAAATAAGAACAAAGGAAAGGAGAAAAGAGAAGATGTTTGGTGTACAATGTGCAGGACAAAAAACCATCACATGAATGAGTGTCTAATATTTTCACAATATATTGGAGTGGGTATGAAAAACCCTTTATCTTCAAGGGGACCATGGTGCAATATTTTCAAAACACATGGGAATGATCCCTATCATTTATCCTTGATGAAAAAATATCATAAAGTTTTGAAGAGTACATTTGTAACTTTTGTAAGTCAGTTGGACACGAAGAAAAACATTGTAGAGCCTTGGAGATGATGAAAGAAAGGATTGTAGATACATATAGGGTGCATGATGAACATGTAACATGACAATATATGGAATGACCATAGTATAACACTGCAGAACAACCATGGTACAACCCTACGCAACAGTTTGCAACACAACCACAGTACAATGTGCACCAGTTTCAATGGAAACAACAGTATAATAATGTATAACAATGCACAGAACCACACCAATACAATAACATGTAGCCACAATATAGTCAAGGAGCTTAGTATAAAACAATGTGTGAATATAATCATGGAAACAAAGGAGGCTTTAGAGGAGGAGGCCATGGAGGAAGAGGTTTTGGAGGAGGTCGAGGACCAGTAGTGTGTCATAACTGTAATAACCCAAGGAACTATGCAAGAGACTTCCCACAACCACCTACAACATGTATGTATTGTTGTGCAGTGGACAATGAAACTGAAGGTTGTCCAACATTATTGATAAAAATATAGGATAAGAGGAACCAGGCTAATCAAAACGTGCAATGGATTGGTGTGGAAAACAAAGAAGAGGATGGGAAGAAGATTAACATAGTAACTAGAGGTGGATCTAAGATAGGAGAGGATGCAAATAAGAAGGATCGGGACCAATACTAGTGGATTAGGAAGAACACAATGCCTGCACATAATTTTGATGAGCGCAAAGAGAAATAGATATTCAAAGAAGCTAGACAAGAGATCTTGAAAGAAAATATTTCATCCACTTTAGGAATGAAGCCAATAGATGAAATACCAGTCTATGCCATGTCTTCATTATTTTATCAAACCAATCAAGAGAAGTATTCAGAACAAGTAAGCAACATAAGAAATTTTTTGGGAGCTTGTGTCAAATTATTGAGTGATAAAAATTACTTACAAGTACTGCATAATTTATTAGAAAATTGTCGTTCTGGAGAAGAAGGGGTAAAAAGAGTAAATCAGGTCTGAAAGAAGAGAAGAACCAACATGGAATTTATATTGAATGCTAACATAGGAGATTTCAATATGGGGGATATTATACTAGACTTAAGATCTGAAGTCAATGTTTTTCCAAAGAAAACTTGGGAAGCTATGGGAGAACCACAATTGGGGTATTCACCTATTAAGTTGAAGTTGTAAAATCAACACAGAGTGGTGCTAATAGGAAGGTTGAAGGGTATTCCAGTAGATTTGGATGGTGTGCGCACCATGACTTATTTTGAATTCATTGGCATAGTGGAAAATAATTCACGATATCCAACACTGTTGGGTTTGAATTGGGATTTTTGATAACCATGATATTATTAATTTGAAGAAAAGGAAGATGATATTTGAGTCTAGATAATACATAGTTATAGTGCCATTGGATCCCTCAAAAGGAGGTAGGTATTTGGAATTTGCGGAGGATAATATTCTTACAGATTATGTGATTATACTATATAGAACTACTATGCACAAAGAGGATTATATCAAACCAACGGGAGATGGAATGCTCAGTTTCTTGTGCTTCAGACTCCAACACAGGACTGGAAAACTAGAAATAGTGACTACATGAATTATCTACCAGGAGGTGTACCGGAATGACATGCGCGTTGAGATGGGTTGGTACATAGGTAAGAGAACCTCCTACTTTTAATGGCTTGAATGATTTAGAATATTTTTTTATGAAATATGACGTCGAGGTTATGGAAAATCAAAGATTACCAGAACTAGATGTTTCTTTAATAGCTACACATTCAACATGGTGAGGTACACACAAGGAAAATATCAATAATTGGTTTCAATGCAAAAAGTTACTATGCATAATATTCGACACAAAAAAAGAGCATAAATATGAGGATAAATATGAAGGATTTGGACAACGCAAAGAGCATGTATAAAGGTGAATATTTCAATGGATATTAGTACCACTAGAAGAATGGACACACCACTTTGTTCACATATTAGAAGGAATTCCGAAGAACTGGTACACAGAACAAGAACAACGTAGAGAAACTGTTAACTGGGAAGAAATACAGCAAAACTTTATAGTTGCATTTTCCTTCAAGAATGACAGTCCAGAGGTTGATACAGTTCTCAAAGTGGTAAGAGAGGATATTTGAAGAACCAAAGTTTTAAATAATTCCAGCATATTAGAGGCAGGCTAGTCAGGGAGTTAAACAATTGCTACATTGTTATCACGTAGCAGAAGAACAAGAACCAATAGAAGATAATCCATGCAATATACAGATCCCAGAAGTAGAAGGTGAAAGGAAAGTAGAAGGTCCCAAACTAGATTGAAAATATTATGCTGAACCATTAAAGATCAAGAAGGTAAATATTGGAACTACAGAAAACCCAAAGATGGCTGGTTTTGAAGATTATTGGGATAATCAGACAATAGAGAGGATCACATAATTACTACACGAGTATAATGACTTATTCCTAGAAAAATTATCAGAGATGAAGGGGTTAGAATGAGATATATGAGAGATGAATATGCCATTGAATCCAGAATCAAGACCTATCAGACAGAGGTCATACATATTTAATCCAATATACAAAGAGAAGGTGAAGAAAAAAATTGACAAAATGCTAGAAGTTGGTGTTATAGAACCCGTAGAAGATTTAGAATGGATAGATCCTATGGTGGTGCAAGAAAAGAAGTAAGGAGGGATTAGGATTTGTGTATATTTGAGAAAATTGAATGATGCTTTCCTACATGATCCTTTTCCTACCCCATTTACAGACGAAGTTTTGGAGAATGTAGGGGGTCAATAAGCTTATTCTTTTACAGATGGATTCTCAAGATATCATCAAATTAGGATAGCATCAGAAGATAGACACAAGAAAACATTTTATACAAAGTGGGGCTCATTCTAGTATACAGTTATGCCATTTGGATTGAATAATTCACCAACCATTTTTTAAAGGTTAGTAGTAATGGATTTTAAGGAATTTATTCATAATTTTTTGGAAGTTTACTTGGATGATTGGACTTTGCTCAGTTTGCTGAAATATCATGTTGAAGTATTAAGGATGATGTTGGATAGATGAAGACAGTGTCAGATATCATTGAACATTAAGAAGTGTATTTTCAGCGCACCTTTTGGGATTTTGTTAGGACATGTGGTGTGTAAACAGTGTATGCTAGTTGATCCTACAAAAAATGTTTCCATAGTTAACTTACGACCACCAAAGTCAGTGCGCCAGCTAAAAAGTACATTGGACCATATAGGATATTAGAGAAATTTCATAAGAGGATATGCACAGAACACCGTGCCAATGAAGAAGTTGTTGAAGAAAGATACTAAGTACCAGTGGAATGATGAATGCTAAAAGAGTCTGGATGTTTTCAAGGAGAAGATGGTTACTGTGCCAATTTTAGTATTTCCATATTGGTTAAAGGAATTTCATGTGCATGAATATGCAATTGCATTAGGAACAATATTAACCCAGCCTGGAGAAGGTGATATAGATCACCCTATTTCTTTTACAAACATAAAATTGTCATATTCAGAGAATAACTACAATACTACAGAAAGAGAAGGTCTAGCTATGGTGTATGCTTTGTAGAAATACAAACGTTACCTATAGGGACAACAATTTAAGATGTTTACAGATCATTCATCTCTGAGATACTTAGTTAAGAATCCAATGTTGGGGGGAAGGATATGCAGATGGATACTCTTATTTCAAGAATTTGACTTTGAATTTGTGGTGAAGCCTGAAATATTGAATGCAAGACCAGATCACTTATCCAAGATAACGAATGGAGAAGAACCTAGTAATTTGGAAGACAACTTTCCAGATGAACAATTATTTTTAGTACATATAGATGATGAATATTTTACTGACATTATTGAGTTTTTGAGTACCGAATTTTCACCAAGAGAATTTACTACTGTGCAGAAGAAAAATTTGGTGGTCATAGCTACATATTATCATTTGATTGTAGGTCACTTGTACAAACTTGGAGCAGATAGAATCTTGAGGAGATGTGTGATGGAGCATGGAAGACCTGTTATTTTGGCAGAGGCACATGAAGGAATTGCAAGAGGAAATTAGGCAAGAAACGCTACTACGCATAAGGCATTGTGTGCAAGATTATGGTGGCCAATAGTTAATAAGGATTCAAAGGAATATTGTTAGAAGTTTGATTTTTTTCAAAGAGTTGGGAAGCCATCCAGGAGGGATGAGATTCCACTAAGACCATAAGTTACTTTACAAGTGTTCGGTAAATGGGAAATATATTTTTTAGGACCAATTAATCCATCAGCAAGAAGATCATGAGCCAGATACATTATTGTAGTGATGGAATACTTGACCATATGGGCAGAGGAAACACCAGTGACAAGAGAATGTAGAGGATTGCAGTGTAGATATAACAACTCAATTTTATTTGAGAATGTAGTGACAAGGTTTGGATGTTAAATAATATTGATGAATGATCAGGGAACTCACTTTATTAACAATACAATTGAGGCAATGTTTAAAGAGTTTAATATTTACCACCAAAAGAGTACTCCTTACCACCCTCAAGAAAATGGAACAGTGGAAGCCTTCCACAATATTTGTAATGTAAACAAAGATGATTTGGATTTGAAGGTACCAACAATACTTTGGGCTTATAGAACTACCTGCAAGAAATTAACAGGACAAACACCCTTTAGATTGGTGTATGGAGAGGAGACAATAGTTCCTTTAGATTATTTAATGCCAAGTCTATGCATTACAAAAATTAGAGATATGAAAAAAAGTGGCACAACACAGGAAAGATTGGATCAACTGATGGAAATAGAAGAGGACAGAATCATGGCAGGTTTTCATCAAGAGGTACAAAAAGAAAAGGATAAATCATGGAATGACAAACATATCAAGAAGAAGAAGTTTAAGGAAGGATATTTGGTTCTCCTCTATGACAGTAAGTATTTGCAACACCCAGGGAAGCTCAGAATGCATTTCTAGGGCCATATCAGATAAAGTCCGTCACAGATGGAGGTGTTGTACAACTATAAGAATTAGTAGGAAAGGAAGTGCAAGGAATGGTGACAGGTATTTGACCGAAACTATATAGGGAAAATATAGATACTAACTCTCAATAGTTACAACACAACAAGTAGACTTGTACATATTGTAAATAGTAGGAGCTAAAAGAAGAAAAAGAAAGACAAAAATAGAAAAATGAAGAAAATAAGTAAAAAATAAGTAGTTAGAGGAATAAGTGATACTAATAAATGACATCGTGCAACAAACATAAATTGGTGTGATATAATCTAGAATACTTCGCGTAGGAAAATCAGACATCACACAAATAACTAGAAAAGTGAAAAACATGATAGAACATTTATGACGGGGTTTATAAAAAAGAAAAAGCATGGGAAACCTCAACACTTAGCAATTTTTGAGAAACAAAACACTCGAGAGTGTGAGCAAAGGGAGATTGAGTAAGAGAAAAATTTAGTCGATTGTGTGCAAGGCTAGTTAGATCAAACCCCCAAAGGTTGGCCCTCTCAGATGTTTCGTACGAGTGACCTGACAGATAGGAAGGAAGATGGAAAGAATGGAAGAACCAAAGATTTTTTTGGAGTTGGAGGAAGTTACAACATCAGATACCGAATCTATCAGTCCCACCAAGATAGAAGAAGAAACAACAACTCTAGAATAGGTGCAAAAAGTTCAGAGCATGGAAAAACCTAATGGTAGTGCAAACCCTAGTCTTGAAAAC
This sequence comes from Picea sitchensis, assembly GCA_010110895.2. NCBI lineage: Eukaryota > Viridiplantae > Streptophyta > Pinopsida > Pinales > Pinaceae > Picea > Picea sitchensis. Next base: position 48,719 of record SNQJ01S0010288.1, read on the forward strand.
CCTGTAGAAGTGGAGGAAAAGGATAAACAAAAGAAAAAATTCTTAGAAGAGTTCAAAGGCCAAGAATATATAGAGGGAGAAGAAGAAGAAGAAGATGGGGATGAAGCTACATAAGAAAAACTAGTCACGGTTCAAAAGAGGAAAGAACCAAGAGAAACATAAATCACTTTACCTCATCTCCCAGATGTTGTAGTTGTAGTGGAATATATGATAGGGAAGGTGTCGAAACTAAAATATGTGTATTACGATGTAACCAACACCATGAATTTTCATGACTTTGCGCAGGAAGTTTACTTGGAAAATAGGGGGGGGGTAGGACCCCTAGGGAAACCCATTTTAGATCATGTGTAGTGGATCACATGTATCTACAACTCAGGCATTATGAATCTATTGGAAATACCACATTTCAGGCATGGTAAGAATGTGGGACTTTGTGTGAAAAAAATACTAGCCATGGTACATGGAGGTATCTTGTGGATGAACAAGCCAATCCCCATAGATGTAGATCTTATATCCAATATTATAGCATTTCCTACCAATGGTGTAAAACCATAAGGATACTTGGACAACAAGACAAGGGACAAAGAAATTGCAAAAGAAGTGAAAGTGAAGTTCGGTACCAACAAGGGAACCAGAGGAATAATCATAAAGGATATCAATGACTATGAAACAAATTTTACGACAAAGTTGATGTCTTGCAAACTTTTGAGGAAGTTCAGAAAGGAAGAATCCCTAGCAAGAGTTATAGCAATAGTTGTGCAGTGTACAAAGGGTGTAGTTTTCAGTTGGGCACCGTATTTACTGAACCAAGTTTTGATAGATTATAGAGAGGCAGAAGATAATGGAACATAATTTCATTACTCCTGGTTGCTAGTACTTGATATCATTAATGGGATGGCAGGAGCCCAAATTTTCATCCTTTTTGGAAAGAAAAGGGAAATTTGGTGTAGCGCACTATGAAAATTTGTGGTAGGCGAAGGACCCAAAGAACCAAAAGGAGAACAACATAGTACTTGCCATGTTCTAGGAAGATATCCATAAGAATACAACTAATGTCTGGAGGATCCCAATTGAAGTAGTTCAAGAAAATGAATGGATTTCTAATTTCAAGAATTCAAGACACCATTTGTGGATTTAGGCTAGAAGGGACCCAAAGAACAAGTGGCTAGAAATGAGGTATTGCACATCATGTGAAGAAGCAGACTGGATCGTGAAAGCCTGACATATGCAGTGGAAGGTTCCAAAAACAAAAAAAGAAAGGAAAAAATCCTAAGGATCAAGAAAAAGCAGGAACATCAAATAATACAAGCAGTCCAATAGACAATATAAGGAAGGATGCAGAGCATGGTCAAGCCTCATGAAGTAGCATAGCAAGCAAGAAGCCAAGAAATAAAGAGATTGTATCGAGGAGAGAAGTAAAAGGGGATGATGAGAAGGGAGATAGCTCTCATCCAAAGGAATTAAAATATAGCTCAGCACCAAAGAAGAAAACCGAGGTGCATACCTCAACCCCAAAAAAGAATGGGACTAGAGCACAGGAGGTAGAAATAAAGAAAAAGGTTAAGTATCATAAGAATCCTTCAACCATCACTATTGTAGAGGATGATGTAGATTTTTTTGAAGGCAAATTTCAAGATAGAGGGGAGGATATAGTATGTGAAGCAGAGGCACAAAGGGAAGAAATTATGGATAAATTGGTGGAAGTGCATCATATTTCACAAAGGCTCGAGCTAAGTACAATGCAACATCCAATAACGCATCAGAAGGAAAAATCTCAGGAAGCACCAGCACAGAAAGAACAAGGAGAGACAATGCAAACAATAGTCATGAGAAGTGACAGGTTCAAAGTCAAAAATGAAATGTTGGAGGTGGATGAAAACACAACGCAGAGACCAGTAAAGGATGTGGAACATCTGGAGTTGGTTCTGGAGAACATACCCACAAAACTATTATATGGAATACAAGCGAGTGTAATGCAAGAAGTACAGTCTAGAGCTAGGGAAGATTCCACCAACCTAGTGCTCAATCACGAGGTGAAGGAAATTTTGCAAGTGACATGTGAGAAGATCACACTGGATAGGGAGGTAGAGAAGAAGCAT
>SNQJ01S0010288.1:69098-79563 GCA_010110895.2 Picea sitchensis
TGTATTGATCAATAGTAGCATAAACAAGAGATAAAAGAACAGAAGAGATTTATCCTGGGAAAACCCCAAATCGGGGAAAAAACCCAACAACCTTTCTTAAAAAGATTTCGTTCACAAAGAAAGTCCAATAATGAACCAACAAATAAACCCTAGCATAAAGGATATCTCAATATACAACCATAAATACCACCCCAGCTGCAAAAATAGCACAATACCAAGGTAGCACACCTTTTCTAAGAGTAGTGCACAAGAGAGAAATACCAAAAATATTGAATAAGAAGAATCTATGTCACTGCAGTTGCTGCATCACCCTTCCTTAGACTTGCACCTTACTTATGTGTAGATGAGAGTGTGTGAGTGAGTGTGTAAAAATGAGCTAATGTTCCTCCTATTTATAGCCTTATTGTCCTCTTGACTAGGATGACTTATCTTCTAGGAAGGTGTCACTTATTTATTATTTATTCTTTTGGGCTAACTTCTCTTCTAGGGTATTTCCACATATTTTAAATGGTTCTCTTGATTTTGAAATATTCTTCTCATCTAAGAAATGTAATCTAGGAGGGAAAGTACCTCCCACAGCTACCAAAACATCAACACTTTTGTAGTGCAAATATCATTGACAAAGATTCCCTTTTCATGGTCGAATAGTTTATTTCTTCTTTGTTCAATTTTCGACTCGTGTACACATTTGGGTGATCGACTATGTCATTGTATGGTTGTGATAGGACTGATATGATAGCCACATTTGAGGCATCGATATGGATGTGAAACCTTCCCGACTAGTAAGGAAATTTTAATATAGGGGCTTCAACTAGTTTTTTATTTTAGAATTGGAATGATTCATAGAAGTATTTACTCCATATGAACTCAAATTATTTTTTGAGAAACTCATTTATTAGGAATGTGAAATCTGAATAATGGCATATAAATTTTCTGTAATATCCCATGTGTCTGAGGAAGATTTTAATTTGTTTTTGATTTATGGGTGGCTTCAATTCAAGGATGATTTTGATATTTCCCATGTCGATTTTTAATTTGTATTTGCATACCACATGTCCTAACAAAATGTCAATTGGTGTGGAAAAAATTCACTTCTTAATGTTAAGGTCTAGTTGGATGTGTCTACATCATTCAAGCATCAGTCGAAGCCATTGTATATGGTTTTTAAATAGACTGTATGTTGTCCAGTCGTCAAAGTAAACAACCATTGTTATATATATATATATATATATATATATATATTCGTGTATTTCTTTGACCACTATTCTTAAGAAAATTGTCGGGGCATTCTTCAGTCCGAAAGACATAACTCTATAGGCAAAAGAGCCAAATTATGAGACAAATGTTGTCTTTCGTTGATCCTCTTTGGCTATTGGTACCTGATTATATCCAGAGAAACCATCTGTAAATGAATAACATTCCTAACCCGTGAATTCATTAATTATTTCATCGGTGAAGGGAGTGGGGAATGAGTTTGTTATGGTCAATTTATTTATCCCTTTGAAATCGACACAAATTTGTAGTTTCTTGGGTTTGTGATTTTTCGGTTGTACTACCATAGGGATTTCCCATTATGCTTTGTCGATTGGGTAGATGATGTTTGCTTCTAGCTTTCCTTCAATTTCTTTTTGGACAATGGGATTATACTTTTGGGATAACTTGTATGGACATTTTTTAATCGGCTTTTCCCCCAGGATAAGTTCAATATTCATTTCTCCCATTTCTGCTACAAGTCCTTTTAAATATTTATAGTCCCAAGAAAAGACATCTTGATATTTTTTTAGCAAATCTACTATGTTGGCTATCTATTTTTCCGACCAAGAGTCACCTACTTATACCATTTTTGGTCGATCATTCTTTGATATATTGAATTCTTTAGTCTTGATTTCAGCATTCATCCACTCTAGTGGTTTTAATTCATCGAGGTATTGTTCCCCTTCTTCAATTCTGGTAAATATTTCTGAAAAGTCTGGCTTTTCGTAATCTTTTCTTACTTAGATATGTTTAGTACTGATTTTACATTGTTTTACAACATTGGGTGATCCTTTTTCCATCTAAGGATATGGCATGGACAACTTATGTTCTCCATTTCGATTCTTCAAGATATAGTAATTCCCTTATTTTTTGTCAAAACGAGGTTGCAAGTCGATATTGATATGAGGTCGATCGTCATCTTCCCTTTTTCTCTTTGTGTAGCTCGAGTCGGTTTTTAGAGGAAAATTTTAATCTGATGTGTTTTTTTCTCTTATATGTTTCTCTTCTAGGGTGAATTAGAAGTCTTCGATAAATTTTTCTTTGATGTTGGACCAATTTAGTGCATGGCCACAAGATTCTTCAATCTTGTACCATTTACTTGGTATTTCATCGAATGTGCTTGGAAACATATGAAGCCATACCATTTAATTTTTGTATCTGATTTTGCACCATTACTTCTCACAATTGTGAATATGTTCAACTCGATCATACCCAATTTTAAAAGTGGGAATGTAAGCATCTTTGGCTAGTTTCATTTCCCAGAATATTTCTATGAATTATGTTGATATGGTTGTCCACGTTTGAAGTCTGGGGGAATGCGTTTCCCACCATCTTGCAACCTAGCCTGTGAAGATTTCTACTAGGCTTTGAGTCCTTCCTTGTTTGCCAATAGATTTGGAAACCTCTACAACATGTGTTGAAGGTGCATTCCATTCATTACAATGTAAAGGCTTGTTTTTTATTTTGTAAGATGGAATGAGGGTGGGATTCTATTGATGTTTCTTTTCATATACTATAGGTATTTCTTGGATCAAAAATCATGTACTTGTATGTTTTCTAGGAATAACTTCAATGGAATAAAAATCTTTTGCATGTGCTTCATAGTTCTCTAATTTCCAGTTATACAAGGCTGAGTCTGAATTATACCCGACCGACAAACAAGATTCTCTTAAACTTTATCCTTGTGCATTCAGTTCAACATAATCATTTTTCTCGTTGACTATTTGATAAAGGCATCGAGCTTTTTGATACTCATCCCATGATTTGGTTAAATATGTTCCTTTGTTCGGGTCCAAAGGGATAATTATTTTTCTTCCGCTTCCTTTTAATTTGATTCTATCTCTTTCAAGGGAGATAGTCTCTTTCATTTTTTGACCCCATGGCCAACCGACAAGTGATGTGTATGTTGGCATCCCCTCAACTAGGTCGATTACCTCAAATTCGACTTGAGTCGGTATACCCATAATTTGAGTTTTGAAGTTTCTAAGTATATCGATGGGCTCTATCAGTGTTTGATCTTCCAACTTGAGGTAATTCAAAGTTGTTGCTAATGCAGGTCGACCCATTCTTATCCATGTTTCTCGAGGTAAGATATTGACTTGAGATCCGAAGTCGACAAATACTTATTTGATTAGTTCTTCATTGATTTCCATATTGACTCATGGCTCATAATATTTATGATGGTAATAGATCTTCCTAACATCTTTGGAAGGTATTTTTCCTTCTTTATATTATCTTAATATGTTGAGAAATTCTAGCAATTGACCGACTAATTATTTTTCCTTTAAAAATTGTAGGAATTCTTGTATAGTATCATCATTTTTTTCTTCCTTTGTTTTGCTAGTATTGGTTAGAATTATTGAAGAATCTAATGGATTCCCTCATAATTTGTTCTTCTTTTTCTGTATTTGGGAAGAGGCTAGCCTTCCCTCTCAGTTGATATTGTGATGGGGTATTGATATGTTGGCATATTTTATAAGAAGAGTGTGCTTGTCATTGATGGAAAGAACAACAGTGACGATGGAAAACATGAAAATCATAAGCTCAGAGGAGGAGCAAACAATACACAAAGATCAAATCTTATAAGGAAAAGCGTAAGCCCAGGGTGAGAAGCCTCAACAACCGTCTGATCAAGAAATCGACCGTGCTTATTGTCTCATTTTATGAACGTTGGTCATATGAGTGACTGTGGGATTAAGGATCATTGGAGGATCATGACCGTCGAATCTGCAAGCTAGATCAATGATAGGGATGAATTTCAGGGAGAGAAAGCATAATTAAATGAATCGTTAGTTCTAATCCCACAATCGATCTAGATCATCAGATCTCATAGACTCGAATATCGATGACTATGGATGATCCAATAAATGATTAGTTTAAGTCATGTCAAGGCGTGATCATCGGATGCAGAATTTCCAGATCAACGACAGGGATATATAGCGGAGATCGGAAGGATAATTAAATGACTCACTAGTTCCAATCCTGCAATTGGTCTAGATCGTCAGATCTTGTAGACTCGGATATCGACGACTGTGGTAGATCCAACAAGCGATCAGATTAAGTTAGATTGAGTTGTGACCGTCAAATGTGTAATCACCATATCAACGATAGGGACAGATTGCGGAGAACGAAAGGAGAACTAAAGATTGTGTTATTTCCAGTCCTACAATTACTCAGGACCGTCAGATCTTATAGCCTCGAAGATCGACGATTGTGGTTAACTCACCAACAACACAGAAATTCAAATTGTGGATTTTTGGTGGCGAGTTAAATCACTCTCAAGTTATGGTTATGCAATCATCCTTGATCATTGATTTGCTTCGAGTGTCTTCACGACCGTTGGATCACATTTTAGTGGAAGGACAGGATAAGATAGAAAAGTTTCACTGTAGATAGATCGAGGCATCGATCTAAGAACATGATCGATGAACATGATTCATTTCGGATATAAAGAGGTGAAGAGGTTACACTCTGGAAAATTTGAGATTTGAAAAACCCAAAGACCGGAGAGCTGGAAATCCGAAATGAATAAGGACCATCGGATCTGGAGAACATACGATGACCAATAGATCAGGGATATCTATGTCAACACATTATGTCAGCAAACCTCATCCGTAAGGACATGTGGCAGAACACGTCAGCAAAGGACATGTGGCGGTACACATCAGCAAAGGACATATATGGAAGACTACGTAAGAAAAGGACATATGTGGCATAACACGTCAGTAGACCATGTCAGCAAGGACATGAGTTATCCTATCTGAAAGATCACTTCGAGTGTATTATCATTTGTCGATCTACTCCAGTGGAAGGATATTGTAAGTTGAAATCCTTGAAGTCAGAAGACCCGAAGGAGATCTTGACCATGAATCTCATGTCGGGTGCACTCTCAACCATTGATCAAGATATAGTGGAAGGATAGTGTAAGTATAATAGCCGAAGACCCAGAGTAAAAGGTGGTCATCCATCTCAATGGTTGATTATGTCATGGCCATCAGATTAAGCCTTGCAAGAATCAAATCTAATGATTGATCTATTTCCGTGAAATAAACCTAAACCGTTCAATCTCTTTGATAAATCTGATTTGGAAGTTTTGAAGGTTTCAAACCCAAAAGTTTCGAAGGGAAAAATGTCAAAGTTATGACAGTCCTCCATTTCAGGAGATTGAATCATGACCATTGAATTGATAAGTGCTCACACGCTTGTTAATCCTAGTGTCTGGTCACCTCCATTGGTCACGTGAGATAAGATATTTAAATAAGATATAATTTGACGACGGTGATCAAACTGAATCTGATTGAAGGGTTATTGTTTCATCTTATGTTTTATTGATCAGTTAGGATTCATTTACACTAACTGAATCATCATTCCTGAGCAGCTGAATCATTCGTTCCTGAGCATTGGAATCATGGCTCTTGAGCGTTCTAAGTTTCCCAAAATGAGTGTTCTGAGATCCTCAAAATGAGTGTTCTGAGATGGACGACTTGAGCATTGGAGATGGGAGTGAAATGGTGGATGAGAGCATGAATAAAAGGATAATGTCGTGACAGAGAGAGGTTGTTATTTCTGTGAAAAACAAGTTGAACTGTATGTAATGGAGAATACATCATGAACACAAAGAGATAGAACAGTGAAGCATGATCTGAGAGAGGAAGAAAAAGACGAGGTGTGCAAGAAGAGACAGATCAAAAGAATAGAAAGCACAAGAAGATACCAGAAGGAAGACATTGATGCAGGCGGAGCAGAGCAGTGTAGAAGAATAGGGATGAGATAGGTAATCCATTGATTAATACTATATCACTGTAATGAATTTCAGTAACAAATATTTATATCTAAGGCTGGTAAGGAGGTGCTAGGGAGGATTGTTTTCCTCTGAGTTTCAAGTGGGTTCTTAAACACAAGGAGTTGTAGCTTCCATCTGGTAGAAGCCAGAGAAACCAGGGTGGCAGGGTAGTGCAAGGGAGAACGATTGTTCTCTGTTACAGAGGTTGGTTCCTGTGTGATTGGAAGTTGATGCTTCCATCCAGTTGGTGTTGGAACACTCAGGGAGTTTTTTCTTCCTTCTAGTGGGTTCTAGAGAAACCATAGAGTTGGTGCTCTTAGAAGGTTATAGCTTGTAAAACAGAGGTGGTAGCCTCACAAAGAGTGGGTGCTCATAAGAATGATAATGTACAAAATATAAATACTACTTATCATATTGAGAAGAAGAGGTTTTCTCCCTTTATGGGTTTCCTCAAGAATATCTGTCTCTGTATACTTCATGTGTGTGATTGATGTTGAATACTCAATTGCTTACTTCCCTAAATTATTTTGATCATCATTAAGTGTTTTGTAATGAGTTTAAAATGGGTATAATTGTTTAAGCACAGTAATAACTGGTTCACCCCCCCCTCTCAGTTGCCTAACAATTGGTATCAGAGAGGGTTCCTTTTATCTAAGGGTAGATACTAGAGCTTCAACATGACTAGCCATGAAGGAACTTAAACCAATAAGGCCCCCATGTTCAATGGAACAAAATTTGCCTTGTGGAAATTTAGGATGAGAACCTACATAATGGATTTAGGTGCAGATGTTTGGGATTTGGTAGAGACTAGTTATGTAAATCCAGTTGTACTATATTCTAAGGATGACAAGATAAAATTCAAATTCAATGCTAAGGCTATGAATTCTATTCTGAGTGGGCTTGTAGAAGCAGAATTTGTAAAATTTATGCACTTAGAATCTGCCAAAGAAATGTGGGACAAACTCATTACTAGTTATGAAGGTAATGAGAAGGTAAAGGATACCAAGCTTCAAACCTACAGACTAAAGTTTTAACAACTAAATATGAAAGAGGATGAAATTGTTGGGAAGTACTTTCTGAGAGTTGAAGAACTAGTAAATGCAATGAAATAACTTGGGGAAAAAATTGAGGAATCCTCTTTAGTTCAGAAAATTTTGAGATCTCTTCCAGATAGGTTCAATCCAAAGGTATCTTCTATAGAAGAACTTAATGATCTAAATTTTTTTCCTTTTGATCAACTTCTAGGAACATTGACTGCATATGAAATGAGGATAGGTAAAGATAAACCCACCTCTAGAGAAACATCATTTAAATCAGATGAGAATGAGGATTTTGAACCTAATGAAATTGAAGCAAAATTTGTGAGAAAACTAAAGAAAGCATCAGGCAAGTACGAAGGCAAGTTTCCCTTCAAATTTTTTAACTATGGAAATATAGGTCACTTTGCATCTAAGTGTACACACAAGAAGAAGGACCAGAACTTTGAAGGTGAAGAGAAGTACAAATTCAAGAGATTTGGTAAAAAGAAAAGTTTATGTGTAAACAATGATGACTCTTCAAGAGACACAAATAGTGATTCTACTTTTGAAGATAAGGTTAATGACTTTATGTAATATCCCTAAGGTCAAACCCAATTGTAAATGTAAATGCAAATGTGCTTAAGCTGGCGAGCTGTTTTGATATCATTTTGTATGCACATTTCATGGCATAGTGCGCGCTTGTACTGCGCAGTAAAATGATGAAGTGTGCACATTCCTGGATACCATGCGCAAAAAATTGAGTGCACATGATATTGAGGCTAGGGATCCTTTTGTGTATATGTTGCAGTTTGTAGGCCGGTGAGCCAGTTATTATAAGCTAGTATGCTTATGTTTTGATTAGGTCGGAGAGCCTAGATGTTAAATGCCAGTGTGCCTATTTTTGTATATGTCTCATAATTAATATAAAATGCATCGTTGCGCGTAGACCGACCATGATAAAAGAGATGGGGGACTAAAATCCAATGGTTCGAGAAAGGGAGGGGGATAAAAGTTAAGGAAAAGGGATAAGCTAGGGAGCTTAATCCAAAAAGGAATATTATATTAATATTTCTTAAATCATAAAGTATGGATAATTATTTTATCCTAAGTCCTAAAGTTGGGGACAAGTGGGCCAAAGTAGCTCCCAACATGAAAAGTGTCAAGTTGGGGACATGCATACATATTGTGGGGACTTAGTTCATTTTCCCATCTTTTCCATCATTCTCACCATCATTCCTTCGATTAGGGAATCATCCATTCATCCATACCATGATCTTTCACTCACGCAGTAAGTTATCCTCCATACTTCATGTCACTGTACCTGAACCTGTATCCATAGCCATACTTGTTTGTGTAGCTAGTTAGCTGGGGAGATGGACTGAAGAAGTAGGTTTTCAGGCCTGTGGGATACTGAAGAAGTGGTTTTTCAGGCCCGTGGTATATTGAAGAGGCCAGTTGTTAGGCCCATGAAAAATTTCTCTCTAGGTGAGAGAATTGATGGGAATTGATTTCCTGAAGGTGCCAAATTGCAGACAAGGCTTTGAGACTTCCTATTCGGCATGTTTCTGAAGCCCAGAAAGGAAGTGGGGCAACCGATGGACCGTTGAGAAGAGAAGGGGCACACTTCCTGGGTGGGAAAGGCATGTGGGGATTGAGGGAATGCAGGTTGTTAGTTTGAGTTGGCACCTGAGACAGAGTCTTCCCTTTTGTCTATGAGCCTTTAGCCTGGTTAGGAATCCCTTTAACTTGGTGGAGTTAAGTCCTAACTCGTGGGTGACTCACTGTTGAGAGTGATGAACAGTGTGTTCTAGGGATGGGAGCTTTGTGGAAGGTTTGCATGCAGTTGGTGACATTATTACCAAGATAAGTGCCAATTGTGTGATAAATTTACATGCTGCATTGTTATTTACGTGCTTATTTTTATGGGTTATCATATGTGTGGTTATAACTGTGTTTATTTTTATGGGTATTTCTTGTATATGCTGCATATATATGTTTACTGTTATTTCAGTGTGAATCCATGCATTTACATATGTATTTGGTTGTTTACGTTTTATATATGTTTCTGGAAGAGCTTTGTGTGTATATATTTTAATTGCATGCAGTTCGAAAAAAGTTAGATGTTGGGTATGTTACATCATGTTCCACAAAGAGAATAAAAGAGTTCTCTGGCGTAGCGTGGCCCGGGCATGGATGGTTGAGGACATTACACTTTATGATTATGGCCAAAGAAGATTATGATAATAAAAGAACAGGAAGTTATGTTAATAATGAAGATATGATCAGTGCTTTGGAAGAGATTGACAGACTCATACTTAAGAAGAGAAAGAAAAAAAAATTGTTGATATAGTTCAAGAAAGATAGTATAAAGCCTGATGAAGACTTTTCCCTGCTAAAATTGGAATTGGAAGAGACAAATAAAATAGATATTCTGAAACAACAGTTATCAGAGAATAAGGTAATATGTGAATCCTTGGAAGAAGAGGTATTAAAAACCAGAAAAGAGATGGAGAAGTTTAAAGCCTTGTATCTCCAAAATCTTCCAAGCATTAAAGCCTCAACAAAACTAAACAACATTCTGAGAAAACAAAGATCTCCTTTGTTGAAGACTAGTTTAGGTTATGTAAGTGGTTCAAACAACAAACAGCTAGAAAGAAAAGAGCCAGTAAAGATGATCAAGTTCCAAGTCAGCAGACAATCAGACCATGCGAATACTCTACCACCAAAAGCTAATAAACACAAGATGATCCATGATCAAGAACAAATATATCATAATATGGAGAAACAAATGCCAAGAAGAAGGCCATCCTTCAGGTACCAAAATTTCTTCCATGGTTACTATTTTTACTTCTCTAATTTTGGTCATAAGATTGCAAATTGTCAAATTAAGTTTAGAGACGCGCAACTGAGGAGATAAATAAATAAACAATCTTTGCAACATATAACCAAATAGCCAATGAGTAGACAAATTTGCACCAATCACTTTGACCTATTGAACAATGAGCTCAAATGTTATAATTGTCACAAATTTGTCTACAAAGATGAAAATTATCATCTGAAGGATTACAATGCAGATCCAAGGATAAAACCTGTTGGACAACTGAGAGCGGGGGTGAATCAGTTGTTACCATTCTTAAACAATCATGCTTCTTTTAAAATATTTACAAGGCACTCTATGATGATCAAAATAATGCAGAGAGATAAACAAAGGCACATTCAACATCAATCACACACATGTGATACAAAAAGACAGATATTTCCTGAGGAAACCCATAAAGGGTAAAAACCTCCTTTTCTTTATATGATAAGTAATAGTTACATTCTTTACATTATCATACACATGAGCACCAACTCATAATGAGGCTACAACCTCTGTTTTGCAAGATGCAACTTGCTGAGAGCACCAACT
>SNQJ01S0010288.1:79573-144226 GCA_010110895.2 Picea sitchensis
GAACCTATCTGGGAGAGATCTCAAGATTTTCTGAACTAAAGAAGGTTCCCCAATTGTTTCACCAAGTGCCTTCATTGCATTTACCATTTCTTCTACTCTCGGAAAGTATTTTCCAACAGTTTCATCTTCCTTCATCTTCAGCTATTCAAACTGTATTCTGTAGGTTTGAAGCTTTGCATCCTTTACCTTCTCATTACCCTCATAATTGTTAATGAGTTTGTCCCACATTTCTTTGGCACTTCCTAGGTGCATAACTTTTACGAATTCTGCTTCTACAATCCCACTCAAGATAGCATTCATGGCCTTAGCGTTGAAGCTAAATTCTAGTTTGTCATCCTTATTAGCTAGCACTACTAGTTTTACATAACTAGTATCTACCACATCCCAGACATCTGCACCTAAATCCATGATGTAGGTTCTCATTCTAACTTTCCAGAAGGAAAAGTTTGTTCCATTGAACAGAGGGGCCTTATTGGTTGAATTTCCTTCATGGATTGACATGTTTAAGATCTAGGATCTACCCTTAGATAAAAGGGGCCAGCTCTGATACCAATTGTTGGGCAACTGAGAGGGGGGGTGAATCAGTTGTTACCATGCTTAAACAATCATGTTTCTTTTAAAATATTTACAAGGCACTCTATGATGATCACAATAATGCAGAGATATAAACAAAGGAACATTCAACATCAGTCACACACATGTGATACACAGAGACAGATATTTCCTGAGGAAACCCATAAAGGGTAAAAACCTCCTTTTATTTATATGATAAGTAATAGTTACATTCTTTACTTTATCATACACATGAGCACCAACTCATAATGAGGCTACAACCTCTGTTTTGCAAGCTGCAACTTGTTGAGATCACCAACTCTCTGTTTTCTCTAGCACCCACTAGAAGGAAGCACCAAATCCCTGGTTTCTCTAGCATCAACTAGAAGGAAGCACCAACTCCCTGAGTGTTTCCAGTGCCAACTGGATGGAAGCACGAACTTCCAATCATACAGACACCAACCTGTATAACAGAGAACAAGAGTTCTCCCTTGCACCACCCTGCCACCCTTATTTCTCTGGCTGCAACCAGATGGAAGCTACAAATCCCTGTGATCAAGCACCCACTTGAACCTATGAGGAAAACAGTCCTCCCTAGCACCTCCCTTCCACCCTGAAATAAATAAAAAAAAAAATTGCTACTGAAACTTGTTACAGTGATATGACATTCAACAATGGCTTACCAGACTCATCATGGTTCTGCTGCATTTCGTTGCTCTGTCTGCCTCATCGCCTTTCTACACACATCACTTGCGTTGTCTGTTCTTCTGTGTTTTATGCTCTGTGCGCCATGTCCATTCACTGCACAGTTCCTCTTCTATTCAATTCAGTTGCTGCACTCCCCTCCTTCTTCACACATGAATCACCTTCAATAACAACAACCACAGCATGCTCCAACAACAACAACAACCACATCTCTTCTATGTACTGTGTATATATAGCTTCTATGCATCTTGTGCATGCAATATTTTCCATTCCTATGCATGCTCATACCGCGCCAATCTCCTCCACCTCTCGAGTTCTCTGCGTGATCATCATCGTAACTCTTCATCTTCTCTGGCCATCTTCCCATGCGTTCAACATCACTGGATGTTATGTTGAGATTCCTCAGCCTCTCTGGCAGTTGGGACTCTTCGTCTTCTCTGTGACAGTCGAGCTCACCTTCTCTGTTTTAGTTACAGGCTTCCACGCTCATCCATCTGTCAATCCCTTCTAAAAATAGTCTTCCTTCACTTGGACGAAGCTTGGAGACTCTTCATCTCCTCTGGCGATCACACAAGGGTTTCTTCGAATTATCTAGAAGACGCCATCAATGGTTTCTGGTAGTTTCATTGTGTCGTGCATCAATAGCCCTCCGATCAACACTTGATCTAACTATTCAGATTATATCGCGATTTCACCTATCGCGATATTGGGATTCCTGATGTCAATTTTCTTTGACATGTCTAACTCTCAATCCCCGATGCCTCTCCATTGAATGGAATCAGTGGTTCGGATTTGATCTTGATTCAACGACTGTGATTTAAATCACGATTTTGCATATAGAGAAATCAGGATTCCTGTTGCAATGTTTCTTTGACATTTCCAAAATGCGATCCTCAAAACTCCGACGTGGTGTCCATCTGCTGACGTCACACGTGGATTGACACGTGTTGAATATTGCAATGTGTCACTTTGATTCGTGACTTACATGTGCCTGAAATGTTGAATCAGTCTAACACTTGTCATTACCTGGTTGTGCCACGTGTTCCTAGATGACGTGTTCTGCTGACATGAGTCGGGTCGACGGTCTAGATCGCATCTTGATATGATAGTTCAGGTTCAGTCGGGATTTCACACATCGCGATTTCAGGATTCTTGATGTCAATATTATTTGACATCTCCAACTCTCGATCCTCGAAACCCTGACAGGGAGTCGAATCAATGGTCCACATAACCCCCTGAGATGGACGGTCCTCCTGCTTCTGTGATTTGTGAGCCCTCTACTCCTTGCACTTTTTAAAGATCGTGTAGGTTTTCCTCAATCCAATGGTGGTCGGACCCTGCGCTCAGATATGACGCCTCTAACTTCAATTAGCCCTCCGGCTAATCTCGTGGTCCATGTGACCTCCCGCTATATGACCGCAACCAAACCTCCTCATCGGGGTTTCAGACTTTCCAATGTCGAAACATGTATGTCCTCAGTATTCGCGATCCCTCGAATCCCGACACGCTCTTTACGCACTAGCTCTCCTGGCTAGGCTCCTGGCCCATATGACCGTTATCCCCATGACCACAGTCTTACCACTCATTGGGGTTTCGATCTTTTCAATGCCGCAATGCATTGGCTCACGGGATTCCCGATATGTGAAACCCCAATGAGTCAACCCTCCTTTCGGGATTTCACCTTGGCTTTTCCCGATGGTAAACCTCATGCAACTCCTGTCTGATCTTGCGGCTAACGGGATTTCTGAATGAGATCCAACGACTCTCGATCTCTCCCTTCCGTAGGCTTCTCCTGAGATCCTCCTAGACGTAGAAACCAACGGTCCATATCTTCTTCTTTAGCCGATCTGATGGCATCTGTGCTCCCTCCTAAGATTTGCACACTTTCCTCCCAACCTTGGGAGAATTACAAGTTCTCAATGGCCTCGACCTTTGTCTTCCTTCTCCTCTGCGAACTCCTGTATCTTGAGCTTTGTTGCACCTGTTCTCCTCGACGTTGTTCCTCCTAAGCATACGTTGCTCCTGTTTTTCCATCGATACACACTCTGATCCTGCCATCTTCATTTTTGTACTTGCCATCAATGACAAGCATATGCTACCTGTTAAAAATTTGCCAACAAAACCCTTAACTAGAAATGCCAACACGTGGAAAAATAAAGATAGTGAAAAATGTGGGTTAGTACTTTCAGCTCAAAAACAAAAAGACCCCTGATATATAGACAGTGGATGTTCCAAGCACATGACTGGATACAAGGATAAGTTTATATCTATAAGTAAAAGTAAAACATGAAATGTGACCTTTGGAAATGATGAACCAGGTAAAATCAACGGTAAAGGGATGGTGAGTTTGAGTAGTGGTAAAGGAAAATCCCAGTATGTTTTTCTTGTAGATGGGTTGAAACATAATTTTCTCAGTGTAAGTCAAATGTGTGACAGAGGATGTGAAGTGGTGTTCACTTCCAAAGATTGTAAGATAAAGTCTGTAAACTCAGGACAAGTGGTGGCTAAAGGAATAAGGACATATAATAATGTATATGTGCTAAAATAAGATAGAGAAGAGTGTCATCTAAGAAAACATGATGAAATCTAGTTATGGCATATGAGACTTGGACATCTAAACTTTGACCACTTAATCAAGCTCAAAAATCTTGAGGCAGTAAAATATCTTCCAAGAATATCAAAGCCACAAGATTCTGTGTGTAAACCATGCCAAGTAGGAAAGCTAACCAGGACTCAGTTTAAATCCAAGATCTCTACTTCAATAGAGAAACCACTCCAATTAGTTCATATGGACTTATGTGGACCATCAAGACAAGAAGGCACAGGGAAGGAAAACTAGTTCATGCTAATCATTGATGATTACTCCAAACTCACTTCAGTTGCTTTTCTCAAAGAAAAAGATGAAGAATTTGAGAAATTTAAAATATTTAAGGCTTTAACTGAGAATCAAACAGGAAACGGGCTAAAAGCATTAAGATCAGACAGAGGAGGAGAATTTATGTCAAGTGATTTCAAGTAATTCTGTGATAAACATGGGATCAAGAGACAATACACAATCCTAGGAACTCCACAACAAAATGGAGTAGTTGAGAGGCAAAACATAACAGTTCAACAAATGTCCAAGTCAATGATGAATGAGAAGAACATTGGTCAAACCTACTGGGTAGAAGAAATACACACAAAAGTCCATATTCTTAACAAAGCCCACCTCAGAACACACAGTGACAAGACACCTTATGAACTGTGGTATGGAAGACCTGCTTCAATCAAACACTTCAAAGTCTTTGGGAGTAAGTGTTACATAAATAATAATAATGAAAACCTTGGCAAGTATGATGACATGGATGATGAAGGAATCTTCTTAGGATATGCTACTAATAGTAAAGGATATATATGCTTTAATAAAATATTGCATAAATTAGTTGATTGCATTGATTTAAAGGTTGATGAAGGATTCCCAGTAAGAGAGATGAGAAATATTGAGTCTACTACAGAGGACACAGCTGAAGCTAAAGATGAACAGGTCCAAGAATCATAAGGAGAAGACTCTGAGTTAGATATAAATACTCTGCAGGAGTCAAACCATGAGATCAAGACAAAGACACCATCCATAGTTATTAGGAAGAATCATCTTGAACATAAGATAGTTGGTCATCTAAACCAAGGAGTTCGAACAAAAAGCAGTTGAATAATGTCTCAGAACAATCTCAGATTGCCCTTTTGTCTTTTCTTGAACCTAAAGACTTTAATGTAGCCAACGAAGCTGACCATTGGGTTAAAGCCATGAATGATGAACTTGACCAGATTGAGAAAAACAATACTTGGGAGATGGTTCCTAGACCTAAATGTAAAAATGTCATAGGTTCCAAATGGATCTTTAAGAATAAATTGAATGAGTAGGGACAAGTTGTTAGGAGCAAAGAAATATTGGTCTGTAAGGGCTATGCAAAGATTGAAGGACAAGATTTTGATTAAACCTTTGCACCAATGGAAATATTGGAATCCAACAGAACGTTTCTTTCCTATGCATGTCATAAGAACTTTAAAGTATATCAGATGGATGTTAAGTCAACATTTCTTAATGGAGATATAGAAGAAGTATATATGGAACAACCTGAAGGATTTTCACTGACAGATAATCCTGACCTTTTCTGCAAGTTGAAGAAATCCTTATATGGGTTGAAACAAGCTCCTCATGTCTGCTATCACATATTGGATAAGTATCTTCAAGACAAAGGGGTCAAGAGAGGAACAATTGAGAACAATATATATATCAAAATAGAGGACAATGATTTTCTCATTGTGTTGGTCTATGTAGATGACATCATCTTCAGAAGTAATAATGCTTCATTGGTACAATGGTTTTCTTCTGCCATGCAGTCTAAATTTGAAATGTCTATGATAGGGGAACGGTCATTTTTTCTTGGTCTGCAAATTACTCAGAGGTCTGAAGGAGTATTTATTTATCAGGAAAAATATCTAAGAGAAATATTGAAAAGGTTTCAAATAGAAGATTCTAAACCTATGATCACACCTATGGTCATTGGATGAAAGTTAAGTAAGGATGATGACTCACCTAATGTTGATCAAAGTTCATATAGGTATATGATAGGAAACATGTTTACATCACATCATCTCATCTAGACATAATGCATGTTGTTGTAATGGTAGGAAGGTATTAGTCTGCACCTAAACATAGTCATTTGCTAGCTATCAAAAGAATATTCAGATATTTGAAAGAAACAATGAACTATTAACTATGGTATCCTAGGAATCATAATTTTCAATTATCGGTCTATTTAGATGTTGATTGGGATAAGTTCATGGATGAAAGGAAAAGCATGAGTGGAGGTACATTCTTCTTAGGAAATTCTCTTGTACCATGGTTGAGAAAAAAACAAGGTTCCATTTCCTTATCGACTACTGAAGCTGAATACATAGAAGTTGCCACTTGTTGTACCCAAGTATTGTGGATGATTCAAACTTTTGTAGACTTAGAGGTAAATTATATTGCATTGATCCCAATTCATTGTGATAATACTAGTGCAATTAGCGTGTCAAAGAATCCTGTATTCCACTCCAAGAACAAGCACATCCCCATAAAATACCATTTTCTGAGAGAGCAGGTCACCAATCAGATTGTTCAGGTTAATTACATTCCAACCACAGAACAAATTGCAGACATCTTTACTAAACCCCTAGCCAAGACACGATTCGAATATCTTTGTTCGAAGTTGGGTGTCATCCCTTCTCTCACCTAAGAGAGTCCATCCTGTAAGGGGGAGTATGTGTTGGTTGAATATTTGATACCTCTGAAAAGTACTGCAACAGCTTAGGGGGAGCATGTTTTCTTTGACATTGATGTCAAAGGGGAGAAAACGTCTAGTCTAGATGTTACAATTGGAGATCTAAGTAGAATAGTGCAACCTTTCAGGGTTTCCATCAATGCTAAAGGGGGAGATTTTTGTCATATTTTACAGGAAGAGTGTGCTTTTAATTGATGGCAAGAAAAGTAATGACGATGGAAAACAGGAAAAGAATAAGCTTAGAGGAGGAGAAAATAGTACGCATGGATCACATCTCGGAAGGGAAAGCGTAAGCTCAGGGTGAGCATCCTCAGTAGTCGCCTGATAAAGAAATAGACAGTTTTGATCGTCTCATTTTATGAACGTCGGTCATATGAGTGATTGTGGGATTAAGGATCGTTGGATGATCATGACCATCGAATCTGTAAGCCAGATCAATGGTAGGATGAATTGTGGGGAGCGAAAAAATAATTAAACGACTCGCTAATTATAATCCTACAATCGGTCTAGATCGCTAGATATCATAGACTCAAATATCGACAACTGTGGTTGATCCAACAAATGATCAGTTTAATTCATATCAAGTCATTACCGTCAGATACACAATCGCTAGATCAATGACATGGATAGATTGTGAAGATCGGAAGGGGAATTAAATGACTTCCTAGTTCCAATCCCGCAATTGGTCTAGATCGTCAGATCTTCTAGACTCGGATATTAACCACTATGGTTGATCCAACAAGTGATCATATTAATTCGGATTGAGTTGTGACCATTGGATGGGCAATCGCTAGATCAACGACAGGGATAGATTGTGGAGAATGAAGGGAGAATTAAAGATCGTGATATTTCCAATCCCGCAATTACTCAGGACCGTCAGATCTTATAGCCTCGAAGATCGACGATTGTGGTTGACTCACCAACGACGCACAACTTGAAATTGCAGATTTTTGGTGATGAGTTATGGTTCCACAATCATCCTTGATCATCGATATGCTTCGAGTGTCTTCATGAATGTTGGATCACATTTTAGTGGAAGGATAGGATAAGCTAGAAAACATGCACCATATATAGATCGAGGAATCGATCTAAGAACATGATCGATGAACATCATTCACTTTGGATATCAAGAGGAAAGGAGGTTACGCTCTATAAAATTTGAGATTTGAAAAACCCGAAGCCCGGAGAGCCTGAAATCTGAAATGAATAAGGACCATCGGATCTAGATAACATACAATGATCGTTAGATTAGGGAGATCTACGTCAACAAATTACATCAACAAACCTTTTCCACAAGGACATGTGGTAGACCACGTTGACAAAGGACATGTGGCAGACCATGTCAGCAAAGGACATATATGGAAGACCACATTAGCAAAGTACATATGTGGTAGACCACATCAGCTAGGACATGAGTCGTCCGATATGAAATATTACTTTAGGTGTATTTCGATTCGTCGATCTACTCCAGTGGAAGGATAGCGTAATTTGAAATTTCCGAAGTCCGGAGACCCGAAGGAGATCTTGACCGTCAGTCTGATGTCGGGTGCACTCTCAACCATTGAACAAGATACAATGGATGGATAGCATAAGTTTAATATCCGAATACCCAGAGTAAAAGGTGGCCATTCATATCAATGGTTGATTAAGTCTTGGCCATCATATTAAGCCTTGTAAGAATCAAATCTAATGATTGATCCATTTCTGCGAATTAAATGTAAACCGTCTGATCTCTTTGGGAAATTTGATTCAGAAGTTTTGAAAGGTTTCAAACCCAAAAGTTCCTAAGGGAGAAATTTCGAAGTTACGACAGTCATCCATTTCATGAGATTGAATCCTAACCGTTGAATTGATAAGCACTCAAGCACTTGTTATGCCTAGCGTCTGGTCACCGCCATTGGTCATGTGAGATAAGAGATTTAAATAAGATATAATCCAACGACACTGATCAAACCAAATCTGCTTGAAGGGTTACTATTTCATCTTGTGATTTCTTTATTAGTTAGGATTTAGTTACACTAACTGAATCATCATTCCTGAGTGGCTAAATCATTCATTCATGAGCATTGGAATCATGGCTCTTGAGTGTTCTTATTTTCCTTAAATGAGTGTTATGAGATTTCTGAGATGGCTGACTTGAGTGTTGGAGATGGGAGTGTAACGGTGGATGAGAGCATTAATAAAAGGATAATGTCGTGATAGAGAGAGGTTGTTGTTTCTATGAAAAACAAGTTTAACTCTATGTAATGGAGAATACAACATGAATAGAAAGAGATAGAAGAGTGAAGCATGATCTAAGAGAGGAAGAAAAAGTTGAGGTGCGCAAGTAGAGACAGAGCAGAAGAACAAAAAGCACAAGAAGATGCCAGAAGGAAGACACTGATGCGGGCAGAGCAGAGAAGTGTAGCAGAACAATGATGAGACTGGTAAGCCATTGAT
This sequence comes from Picea sitchensis, assembly GCA_010110895.2. NCBI lineage: Eukaryota > Viridiplantae > Streptophyta > Pinopsida > Pinales > Pinaceae > Picea > Picea sitchensis. The sequence continues at coordinate 88,576 of SNQJ01S0010288.1, forward strand.
TAATACTATATCATTGTAATGAATTTCAGTAAAAAATATTTATATCTACGGGTGCTAGGGAGGACGGTTGTCCTCAGATTTTCAAGTGGGTGCTTGAACACAGGGAGTTGTAGCTTCCAGCTGGTGGCAGCCAGAGAAACCAGGGTGGAAGGGTGGTGCAAGGGAGAATTATTGTTCTCTATTACACAAGTTGGTGCCTATGTGACTAGAAGTTGGTGCTTCCATCCAATTGGTGTTGGAACACTCAGGGAGTTGTTGCTTCCTTCTAGTGGGTGCTAGAGAAACCAAAGATTTGGTGGTCTCAACAAGTTGCAGCTTGTAAAAAAGAGGTGGTAGCCTCACAAAGAGTGGGTGCTCATAAGAATGATAATGTACAGAATATAAAGACTACTTATCATATTAAGAAGAAGAGGTTTTCTCCCTTTATGGGTTTCCTCAAGAATATATGTCTTTGTATACTTTATGTGTGTGATTGATGTTGAATACTCTATTGCTTACTTCCCTGAATTATTGTGATCATGATTAAGTGTTTTGTAATGAGTTTAAAATGGGTATAATTGTTTAAGCATAGTAAGAACTGATTCACCCCCACCCCGCCTCTCAGTTGCCTAACATGATAATATCTCTCCCAAAACTAGATCTTGTGATGATATTTAAGTTTTTTGAATTGAGTACCTCTTATTTTGACACTACATGTAGAAGATTGATTTTTTTTCTAGTTATAATATTTTCGAGTACTGTTGGACAATATTTAAGTGAATGGTCACCGATGTTTCATAGATTACAAAATTTTAGGCCGATCTGATCTTTTATCAGACAGTCTGGGATAATATGGTCATCCTTCCAACAATTGTAACAGTAGGGTTGTCTCTGAGTGTGACCATGTCCTCTAAATCAACCTCAATCGCCATGTCCTCGTCCTCTACCATAGTAATCATTTATTTGACCGTAATTATTATTTTGGTTAGTAGCTTATATATGATACATTTTTTGTACATTGGTTCGATTTCATGCATTTAAATAGCATTCCAATGTTCTATGACTATGAGTTTCACAGATATGACACCACTTAGTGTTATTTAAATTGTGTGGGAAATCCTGCACAACATGGTTGGTTAATGCTTCACATATATTACAATATGTTTGAGCTTGTACTCTGTGAGAATCTATTGTTACCAGCGGAGGATGGGTTTGGCTACAAGTATCCTTTGTATGTCCTTCTTCATAGCATGTAGTACAACATAATTCATTTATTCTTATGGATATATTTTTTATGGTTTGTTGTAAATTCTCTATTTTTTCTTCCAATATTTCGGTTGATGGGGAGGTCGACAGGTCGTCATCGTCTGATTCAACATGCTATGATTTCTATAATGCACCTTCACAAGTCATTATTTCATACAAGCATAATGGTGAACATGTTCATTTTAGAATATGAACTATGTACCATTGTACTAACAAACTCTGATCGATCGTGGTTGGTATTTGGCTCAAAATATCTTTGAATGTTTTTTCATATTATTGGACCGACTCACCTAGTATTTGTTTTATTTCTTTCAATTTTTAAGGAGCCAAGTGTGTGATATATTGAACTTTGAAGAATGTTAGGAAACTATTTTTTATTTCTTATTTTGAGCGATTATGATTTTCTATGAATATTCATAAACCATGTTAAAGAACAATGTTGAAGGGAAGCACCAAATTGTGCCATCTTCTTATCTTCATCTATGATGTCCGCAACATCCCAGAATTTATCACACACAAACCAATGTACTTTTGGGTCCTCATCTCTCTCATAGGTGGGGATGTGGTTAAATCCCATTTTTGTTTTCTTAGGAGTAAAGGATTTTTGTGGTGTTGGGTTACCAAACTTTTCAATTGAGTCGTCGAGTCTTCAGTAGATTTTTCTTGTGTCGCCTCTTCTGTCGGTTGGTCTTCTACCAGATGGTATTCAAGAAATAACTACTTCTTGTTGGATATGTAAATATTTCTTTGGTCTGAGAAATTTGGTATTTGTACTCAACTAAACGTCGCTTCAATGCTCATGTTGGTTCACAACTCTGATTTATTCTCTTGATAATATATTTGGCAGGGGGGTCGAGTGCATGAGATCCTTGATTTGGATGAGAATGTTGTCGGATTCATTTCTTCCTGGCTCAATGATGAGAGAATCTCATACATTTCCATGCTCATTAGTTCTATACCATAATATTGTGGATTGGTCGTTAATCTAAAGTCTTTTCTAGAGGAACTCTTTTATTCCTGACCTAGTTTCTAGAATTGGGGAAGAGCGTATCACTGGTCCTAACTCTTCGTAATTGATTCTTTTAGGTTGCTCTTTTGGATTATAGGAATTAATTCTAGATTATATCAATTGTGCATCACTTCTTCTGTTGAGGGTCATCGCGACTTCTTTTATTGCCATCTCTGGTTGATTTATTTCATACTCAGGATGCTCATGTGCTCTATCAAGATGACCTTCATCGATCATTTTTCTATTTGACTTATGACTAATCCACAAGTTACAAATCTCTTCTCCATTATTTTTCCTTTTATCCCACTACAATATATGGATGTCAGTAGCTTGCTTATGTTCTTGTTTTCCTCTCGACAACATTTATACTTCAGTAATCACAACTCCTGGTATAATTTTCTTATGGAATCTCAGAACTTCGAACAACCCCCCATCGCTAACCCAACTTACTCGAATTTGAAGGTGTTGTCCATGTTCATTTTCTCAGAAAGTAGTCCCAGTCTTATCTTGTGTCCTTGCACCTTGCGTCGAGAAATTCTTCCCACTCTTCATCTCTTTATTCAAGGTTGTTATTTGGTAGGAGTGTACCCAATCAAGGTCATTATTAAACAATGTCACCAATGCCCTTGTCGAGGAGGAATTTGTGAAGCAATGTCAGAACAATGCAAAAGAATCCTTCATGAAAGTTAATGTAAATTTTTTCTTTTGTTTTATCAAGAGATGTTTGATTTTCAATGGCTTTCTCTTAGATATAATCTTCGACAATTCTCTCGAACCAGTCATGCAAATTCGTTCATCCTCCATTCATGAGCTTGAGGCCTAATTTCTCATCAAGTGTTAAATTACGCATTATCCAGTTTGTTGATGTACTCTAACAAGGATTCTAGGATGGTTTCCAAAAATATTTCGTGAGTATCTGAAGAGAATCATGACCATGATTTTGTTGATGAAAGGTTGTTTCTTCGTGCGTAATTCTTGATGTAATACTCAATTTTGCACTCCCACCATTCACCTATGTCTTATAGAGTTAACATTTATGTAAGCTTCTACATGCCCATGTCCATAACTACCAGCAACGAAACCAATGTTGTAATCTATGGAAAAGTAAGAGAGAGTTACCAATAGCTCCTTACATAGGAAAACATAGAATACATGCATGTAGACAGAGATGAATACATACACAATTAGGGAAAGCCCCAAGAACAACACTTTATTATATGATATACATTGTCTCTCATAGAGCTTGTCGATTTATATTTCTATATCTAGTTACTAGACAATTGTAACTACATAACTTCCTGGGTCAGTCGATTAACATATACCTCGATTGACTTATACTTCTGACTTCAAAGGTTGATCGACTAGCTCTTAGTCAAGCATCGAGTCTAGTAGAGAGAGTCGACTAGCCCCTACAACACCACAGGTGCTATGACTGTGTCAACGCAAGGTTTAATCTCTACATGTTTTATAAAGGGTGTGAAATTCACCAGTTCATTGTTTTTTCCATTGATCTCGACACATAATATCGTGCAAATTGAACTAGCTTCAAAACTATCATATTCCTTTCCCAGCCTTTGATCCAAGCTGTGCTATGTTTTCTTGTTGTAATTGGTACTCATCTTTAGTATTTACGGGTAATTTGTTTACCCACATCACTGGTATGACGATGATGATGGGTTAGCATTCGATCCAGTCTCATTATAAGATTCCAAAGTCCAAACTTACACGATTTGGACACTATACGACTTAGGGTTATAACTGGTTTTATTGAAGACTTCAATGATGGCTTGACTTGTATGGTGCCTGATATTGAAAAATCCTCCTTTCAACTTCTCAAAAAATGGATTGGTGACCGAGGACTACTATTTTTCACTTAATTTTATTCTACCATGTATGCATTCACTGAGGTTTCATTCTCTACATCATAGCATGCCCAACCATACTCTCATTTTTAAACCTAAACAAATGATTGTTACACAAAAATCTAAAGAGTTACCTTACTGGAGATGAAATATGCATTTTGGTCAGTGACAAACCTACAATACAAGTAAATGTACTCATCAAACATTACCAAAACACTAGTTAGTGTAATAGAATATCTTGAACAAGTGCTAGCTTAGCCAAAACGATTAGGGTTCTGCCACTTATCTAGACTTGTTAGGTCTACTTACTTTACTTCGGATTTTGTAGAGACAATAATAAAAGTGAAAGAGTGGCATATACCAACCACACTCCTAGAAGTTTCCAAACACTTGTAAAGCATGATAGAACACTAAGAAACCCATTAAAATTACCTCAAAAAGAAATGGTTATAATGTTTCTAGAGGATTTCATGGCATTGATATTCAAGTAGTGAATGATTTATCTAAGAAATTGGAAGTGACATTATGACGTAATGGAAATAAATCAGATCAAAATTTTGTGCGTGAAAAACTAGTGGTTGAACTCACCTCTCTCAAAATTTTGGGTGAAACCAAATCTCATCAAGAAGCACATGTAAATTTTTGGCTAGATGAGAAAGTTTTTAGATGGAGAACTTGTATCGATGAACCCATGGGACAAGGTACCTATTCATAATACTATTTCATTAGAAAGGGAAAGAAATGGATTTATTGTTTGACATATCCCTTCAACGGTGTTTTGATGCATATATAAATACCTTGTGGAGATACACAAACCGTGTCCAAAAGAGCGATGAAGGTTCTCATATGAATGTTGTGAAATACACATTGACCAAAAAACTGAATAACCTTGGAAGGAGAGTCAATAGACATTAAAAAAAACAAATGTCATATGACTCGATAATGAGGATAACATCAATGCATGGAAAATATATGGACTCAGGTATTACAATGACCACTTTCCCATAGAGCTTAACAGAATGTACACCGACATTATCACTCAGAGAAATTTCTCAAGATAGGTCTTGGATCACACATGATGAAGTTCATCACTTGGCCTCTAGTTCACCTAGGAAATTTCCTAAGAATCCTTTTGATTTAGATCGGAGGAATTCCCATTAAATCCTCTGATGAAAATTGGAGGACTTCCCACTAACTCCTCCAACAAAAATCGGAGGCGTTCCCAATAACTCCTCCGAAAAGGGACAGGATAGTTTTCATGGGTTATTTAAACCATGGGAAATATCCTTATGAAATATACGACATCTCGGTTATAATATTTAAGAAATTCCTAATCGATTATCTTCATTTTTCAAGATTTATATCTGACACCTTGTTAACATGTTGGATTACTGAGTGGGGGGGGGGGTGAATAAGTAATGAGAAATTTACACTTCTTTTAACATTTAAACCAAAATTTATATTCCTTTAATGTATTAAACCATGTTCATGTGTTTATCATCAAGATATTACGATATCATAAACATTAACATGAATCAGTGCATAATAAACATTAACAAACTCATCCACAAAATGCATAGTACACCAATATTTACATGGAAACCCAATGCGGGAGAAAACCACATAATTATTTTCTTATATGTCAATAATTACATTCAAGGAAGCACCAACTTGTAATTCACTGGATCTAACCATAAGTAGGCTCCTACCCCCTATGTTATTTGGCTACAACCACTAAATTCTTTGTCTCCAACTAGAATGAGGCTCCAACCCTCTAATTCTCAGGCTACTACCTGAAGGAAGCTCCAAATCCCTGGTTCTCCAGTTCCAACCAAAAGGTGGCTCCAACCACCTAGTTCTCAAGACCTAACATGAAGGAAGCTCCAAATCCCTGATTCTCCAACACCAACTGAAGGGAGGCTACAACCCCCTTTCCTTGCCCCTTCCTGTCACGTTGAAATACAAGTGTCAAATAAATGATGAAATTACTACCACATTGTCACTGTGAGATAAATCATTGTAATCCTGTACCAATCTGTGCAAATAACTTGTCACAACATGTACCAACAACATGTACCAATATGTACCAATAAACTGTAATCAACATGTACCAATAACCTGTACCAACATATAACAAATACACCAACAACCTGTACCAATAATCTCCTCAATATATCAGATATGATAACATATATCTCATACCCAATATCATAATAATTCACTCAAAACTTGTGCCAACAATGCACATCAATCATGTAAATCAACATTATACAAAGATAACCAACAACATGTACCAATCATGTATCAAAAACAAACCAAACTATGCCTCAACAAGATGTATCGATATCACCATGTACCTCAAGTATGTATCTCAGCCATGAACCCAATCATATACCTCTACCATATACCAATAACATACACCAAGATAACCAACAAGATACCTCTAGAAATACACCACACTCTCAATAAATCAAATACCATAAACTCTTACACACGACCATGTGCCAAAACTATATCTTTAGTCCTGTAGCCATCATCAAGACCTATACCATACCATGCAACAATTGAAACAATTCCAATATGAAAATCTGACGTGGTTACCAAATTGCCAACTTTTTGTAGCTTCCAAATATGCTACCATGGTTTTGTTGTCATGATTCTACTACAGCGGTTCTATTTTCCTGGTTACGCTGCCACGGTTTTTCTACTACGATTCTACTGCCGCAGTTTTGTTGCCATGATTTTTCTGCTGCAATTTTTCTATCACGATTTTGATCTATCAATAATACCTGCCCAAATAACCTTTCACAAAACAAATATTCAATAGGTGCTAATAGGAGACCCTTTATTCCTTATTTATACTCTCCAAGTAGCTTCCTCAAGAAGTTATCTTCTAACCAACTTTACCCAACTTCCTTATTTTAGGGATGACCCACTTCTAACCACTTGTCTACTTACAACAACTTTATCCACAAATAGTAAGTTCTCCACTATTTGCAACCAATTTATTTTCTTAATGCAGCCACTTAAACCATGATTAACTCCTAGTTTCACCCAATTTGACTATCCAACTTCTTCTAGGAGTTTCTAGAATAATTTGACTTCTTTGACCATCTAGGGGATTCTAGATAACTCATGAGGGTTCTCCAACTTCACAAGGCCATAACTCTCTAACCGTGAGGAGTTATGTGACATTCCACATATCCCTGGAAATGGAATGACATGTAATATCCATCTATAATATTATTACCTACATATTCATTGATATCATGCCTTTATACCTCAAACAAACATAGGCCCCTTACCCATACCTTTGTGCTACCATAGTTCGCTACTGAAATTCTCCAAGGGTTGACATCAATCTACAACATAACTCTTCACAAGTTCACATCAATGAAAACCAACTATACAAACCATTTATCTATCAATCTAAACCAACTTCCAAACACAACATCCCTTGGTGAACAAAACACCTCAACCACGAGAAGGGGAACCAAGAATATGATTCAGGGAAATTTACGCAAGATCTGAATTACTTAATGTTTCAGTTTATGGGTTCAAATGATTGAATTTAATAGTTTGTTTTGATATTAATATTAGATCACTCATCAGTTGGAGGTAAAATGGCACCAGATAACCAATGCTAAGAATAGGTCATACTAAGCATCCTCGTAGGGTATCTACAACCAAGGAAAATAGAGAATTAACAAAAATATCAATTGTCCTAGAAGCATGAAGCATTGAAGGGAATCAAGCTCGAATAGCTGAAGAAGAAGTCCAAACCCTATGATGATAAATGCCCCTAATTCCCAATCCAATCCTATAGTCGAAATCTACGATGGCCCACCACTGCTAGAAGATAAATTTGAATTGTAACTGTTGTCTTTCCCTCTCATCATTACAAAGGGAATAAAGAAAAAAATTGGGAAATTAAAGGTCACTAGGGTAAGAGGAAGGTCAAGAGTCACATTGACCTCCAATATGTTGAAATTTGGTAGCTTGGAGGTACTTCTACATTGGCAGTGCTCAACATGTGGAAGTGACCAAGCAAATTTTCTCCTAGTGACTTTATAATACGTTTTTATGAAGTGACTTTATAAAGTGATTTTATAAATTTGGGTCTTTTAATTTTTTTAATGTAAAAGTGACTTTATGATGTTATGGATCACTTTAATGACTTAAGTGACCTCAATGAATGATTAAGTCATGATCGTTGATCTCATGAGGGAAATATCTAATATTGACCGTCAATCTCATTAGAAGACCAAGGGTTAGGGAAGTTACATTTAAAATTCATTAAAAGGTAGCTCCTTAGGAGAAGGAGGGCATAATTTTGAGGAGAGGTTGAGGGAAGGTGAAGGGGCATGAATCCCAAGGAAGAGTGTTGGCTTGGAGGAAGATCTACAACAAGGAGGGTTTGGAACACATCCCAAGGAGTAGGATTGACACACAACCCTAGGGCATTTGCAACCATTAATACATTCCATACAGCAGAAAAAGAAGAGGTCGTACAATTCTATAAGTTGGAAATATAACAAAGGGAGGGAACAAATGATGCATACCCCCTATCCCTCCTCAGGGCTGCGCGACCTCCCGGTCAGGATCTTCTGGTTCAAGAGCCGAAACGGCTCTACTGGTCCCGAACTGGAACCATTCAAATGAACACACGCACACACACACACACACACACACACACACACACACAGGTCCCTCCACAACGCTCATTTGGATTTTCCAAGTGCCGAGCGCGAGCTCCTACAGTACACGACCAAGAGTCATAATTGCGCCCTTATCCTTCCTGCCTTTCTCTATTTCATGGTTCGACGTATTGAAGCGCTAAGAACTCTGCCCTTTAACCCGTGATTCCCGAGTTCATGAAATGATCTGATCTTGTTATTTCGTGATCTCGCGACTCGGGGTCTTGGAGCACCAAGAACACTACCTCCTAGCTCATGATGTCCGAGTTCACGAAACAGGAAACCCTTGCTATCTCGCGATCTCGCGACTTGGGATTTTGAAACACCACGAACACTGCCTCCCATATCGCGATGTCCGAGTTCGTGAAATGGATAGTCCTCGCTATCTCGCAATCTCGCAACTCGGGATTTTGAATCACCACGAAGACTGCCTCCCAGCTCGCGATGTCCAAGTTCATGAAATGAATAGTCCTCACTATCTCGTGACTCGAAGGTTAGAAAAACAAGGAAATCCGCTTCTCGGTTCGCGATATCCGAGTTCACAATGTGGACCAACAGTCTAGATCCACTTGTGATCGAAGGTTCATATCAAATCGTAGTCTCGCGAATCGGAGGTTTGAAAAATAAGGGACTCCACTTTCCGGTCCATGATATCCGAGTCCACGAGATGGGTCAACTCCACTATTCCGTGATCTCACGACTCAGGGTTTTGGAAGACAAGACCTCTATCCCTTTGGTTGGTGATACCCGAGTTTGTGAACTAAAACAACGGTCTAGATCTATCTGAGATCAATGGTCGTTGTTCCTCCTAAGCTTTTGGATGTCAAGTGGCCCTTGCTGCTAATATCCTTGTAGCTCCACCTTATCCAACGGTTTGCGGGGTTTCGGTGTTCCTCCTTGAGGAATCTCCACCATCCGTTCAAATCTTTGAACTCCCCTCGCCGAGATCTACGCAACGTTAAATTTTGTTCTCCTCCTTCCAATAGGACAATCCACGGGAAGCCCCACAACGATCCAACGCTCAATGGCGTTCTTCCTCCTAAGATTTTACTTGACTCTGACATAGAAGATTTTCTAAGTCTGTGAAGACTCAATCTTCGCTCCTTCCAGCTAATAAGTTCCTAGTCTCGACAACACCTTCTAAAGTGTTATCTCTCCTGAGCTTTGTCTGGTTCAGACTTCGATCTCTCGTTCACTCCTTGCGTCTGAGGGATTTCGATAGCTCAGATTCACGATGTTTTCTCTTTGGCTCAATGGACACCTTGCAGAGCTCCCAGTGAAGAGAAAAACAACTCCACATCATTCCTCCCTAGCTCAATGCACACCTTGCAGAGCTCCAAATGAAGAGAAACAATTGAAACTGCCAAAATCTCACAGTTCCATTCACTTGTTTATAAAACATAAAACAAAAGGGAAATACACACAGTCCAAGCACAACACATTTGGATCAATTTTCAATTTTGTTCTATTCATAAGTGCCCACTGGCTACATAATACATACAAACTACAGTAGCTCCAAAAGTTGAGATTTTATGCTCACTCGCAGTTCTCTCATAGATCAATTTCTCTCCTTCCTCTCTCTTATGCTAATTGGGCTTACAAACTTTTTCATAACTCAAAGTGTTCCTAGGGTTTCCCCTGCTACTTTCCTACTCTAAATCTTATCCTATGCTATCTTATTCTAGTCGTATTCCAGAGACGAAGTGGAAACTTCTACTCTGTTTACAATTTCAAAAACTTACTTCAAAGGGAAAAACCCGACACCGGTTCAAGCATGCCTCCGAAGTTGAATTTCGGTGTTGTGTGGAGGCGGATCCCGTAATCATTTGTGACTTCTCACGTTGAAGTTATGAAGGAACTCTCACATGTTGGGTGGTCCCACCTCTGTGCGCTTTCCAACAATGCTCTTGCATCATACTCCCCTTGACAAGAATTCATGGACTCCTGTCCATGAGCTCCTCTACTGACTTTCCTTGCTTTTGGATAGCAGCTTCATTTTCCCAACTGGCATCTTCTATTGGGCATCCCTTCCATTTGACCATTTACTCAAAATAAGTCTTTCTCCTGGTCTTCTTTCCAAACCTCTGATCCAAAATCTTCTCCATCTGTAGATTCTATGCCACAGGCATCTGCTTCTCCCACTGAATCTTTCCTTGATCTTTTGATCCTTCTGTGTCATCTTTCCTATAAGGGTACAGGTCTGAGACATTGAATATGGGTGAAATTCCCACACCATCTGGTAGCTCGATCTCATAGGTGTTTTCATCAAACTTCCTCAATATCTTACAGGGTCCTATCTTCTTCATCTTCAATTTTTTATATGTTCCCCTAGGGAAACTTTCCTTCCTGATATGTACTAAAAATTGATCTCCCACTTCAAATTGAATTTCCCTGCGATGTTTATCAGCTCTATGTTTGTATTTCTAATTAGAACTTTGTAATTGTTCTTTTATCCAACTATGGAGTCTCTACATTTCAACAGCAAAATCCTCTGCTCTAGCACTTCTAATCTCTCCCTGTTCTAAGTCCCTTAACTCAGACACTCCCCTGGGTTTCATTCCATATAGTATTTGGAATGGGCTCCTCCCAGTGCTTCTGTTTGGTGAGTCATTATATGCAAATTCTTCTTGTGGCAGAATCTGATCCCACTGGTTATGATGTTCAGTAACCAGACTTCTCAATAAGCTCCCCAGACTTCTATTTACCACCTTATTCTACCCATCTGTCTGAGGGTGATAATATGAGCTGAAGGACAAAGATGTCCCCATATTCTTCCACAGCGTACTCCAAAAGTGACCAACAATTTTTGTGTCTCTGTTTGAGACAATGCTCCTGGGTAGATCGTGAAGTCTCACAACTTCTCTGAAAAATAGATTTGCAACATGTGTTGCATCACTGGTCTTCTGGCATGGGATAAAATGTGCCATCTTTGAAAATATATCCACCACCACAAATATGGAATCAAATCCTCTTTTTTTTATTGTCAATCCCAACACAAAATCCATGCTTATTGCATCCCAAGGCCTCTCTGGTATTGGAAATGGTTGGTACAATCCAATGTTCTGTCTTTTCCCCTTTGCATGTTGGCAAATTCTACATTTGTTCACCAACTTTATCACATTTTTTCTCACACCTAGCCAATGGTATGAACTTCTCAACTGTGGAAACGTTTTATCATGGCTGAAATGTCCACCCAATCCTCCACTATGCTTCTCCTTCAGAAGATTGTCCCTCATTGAGCATCTTGGTATGCACAATTAATTTCCTTTGAACAACAATCGTTCCTGAACCATATACTTTGTCCACTAACTTCTATCTCTCAGTACAGGTCTTGTACAATCTTTGTAGGCCTCGTTGAAATTTGTATCATCACAATACATATCCTTAAGGTGTTCAAACCCCAAGGTCTTCACCTGGAATTCTTGCAGAATTAAACATTTCCTGCTTAATGCATTAGCAACCTTGTTAGCATTCCCAACAATATGTTTTGTGACAAAAGTAAAATTTTTCATAAATTCAACCCATTTTGCATGTCTCTGATTCAATTTTTCTTGTTGTGTTATGAATTGTAAAGCTTCGTTATCGTTGTACAAGACAAACTCTTTTGGGATAAGATAATGCCTCCATTTCTTCAATGCTTGAATGATGGCATAGAATTCCTTGTCATATGTGGAGTATTTCCTCTTAGTCTCATTCATCTTATCGCTGAAATAGGAAACATGCCTATTAGTTTGACTCAGAACAACTCCTATTGCAACTCCACTTGCGTCACATCTCACCTGAAATGTCTTCCCAAAATTTGACAAGATCATAATTGGTCATTCTGTTATCTTCTCCTTCAATATATTGAAGCTCCTTTCAGCCTCCTCTATCCATTTAAAGGACTTGTGCCGCTTCTTTACTATATCCATCATTGGCACACAAATTCCACTGAAATCTCTAATGAACTTTCTATAGAAACTTGCTAAACCATGGAAGCTCCTTACCTCGAACATGCTCCTTGGTGACGGCCATTCTCTGATTTCTTTCACCTTCTCTGGATCCATCTTCAATTCATTCAAAGATATCACAAAACCCAAGTAAATGAGCTCTGTCTTCATAAAAGAGGACTTCTTCAGATTGATCAACAACTTCTCCTACTGTAGCCTCCTCATTACTAGCATTCAGTGCCTCAAATGCTCCTCTTTTGTCCTGCTAAAGACTAGTATATCGTCCAGATATACAACCACAAACTTGTTAATGAAATCTTTTAGAATTTCATTCATCAGCCTCATAAAAGTGCTCGGGGAATTCGTTAAGCCAAATGGCATAACTAGCCACTCATATAGGCCTTCATTCATCTTAAAGGTTGTTTTCCATTCATCACCCTCTCTCATCCTGATCTGGTGATATCCACTTTTCAGATCTATCTTAGAAAATAAATTTGCTCCACTTAAGCAATCCATTAAGTCATCCATTCTCGGTAAAGGAAATATGTACCTGATGGTGATATTGTTGATGGCTCTCGAGTTTGTGCATATTCTCCATCCTCCATCTTTCTTTGGGCTTAACACAGTTGGTACTGCGCATGGGCTCAAACTTTCCCTGACCAAACCCTTATTCAACAATTCTTGGACTTGGCTCTTCACCTCCCCATTTTCTTGAGGTGTTAATCTGTATGCTGCCTTGTTCTGTAGGCTTTCTCCTGGTATCAAGTCGATATGATCATCGATACTCCTGATGGGTGGCAATGAGTTTGGAAACTCATCCACTACTATATCAACAAAATTATCCAGCAACTCCCAAACTTCTTCAGGAAAATCATCCATTGATGTACTCGTAAGGATGACTCTGGGCTTCCTCACCACAATGAAATGCATCTCCTGTTCTTCCTTGGCTTCATTTAGGAGTTCCTTTCCACTCATGAGAAGTATGCTTGTGTTGGCTTCCTCTTTTTCTCTCTTCTCCTCCATTGGCAGTAACATATGCGTCCTACCATTTTTATCCAATGTGTATGTATTCTTTCTTCCATCGTGAATGACATTTTTGTCATACTTCCATGGTCTTCCCAACAAAATGTGGCATACGTCCATGGGAATTACATCACATGTTATTTCATCTTTATATCCTCCTATTTTAATTTCAACCAGGCATTGTTTAGTAATCATTACCTGGTGTCCTTTTTGCAGCCATGAGACTTTGTATGGCCTTGGATGTGCAGTTGTCTTCAACTCCAATTTCTTCACCATCTCTGTGGATACTAGATTGTCAGTGCTCCCACTATCAATGATCACCTTGCATACTTTATCCTTAGTCTTGCAAGCTGTCCTAAAGAGACTCTTCCTCTGCACTAACTTTTCAATCTCTACCTCTGGTTTTAAGAGAACTTTTCTCAACATCAGGGATGCTCCATCCTCTACTCCTTCTACCTCAACATCTCTTCGTTGTGCTTCTGAAATGTGGGATTCTCCTCCTTCCTTCTTCTTCTCAAGACATTCCCAAGACATGTGCCCTATCTTTCCATAGTTATAGCACCTTACTCCTCCTCTACCTCTTCCCCTAGAAGAGTTTCTTCCACCATTCTGTCTTCCTCGTGAACTTCCTCCTCATTCCGAGTGATTGTGTGGTTTCTCAGCCTCATCCTTAAACTGATGTGCTCTGTCATGGTTAAATCCATTACTTTTTCTTGGGATCAAGCCTTTACCCCTTCCTCGCTGGTTTTGTTTTCTAGCTAGCTTCTCATCTGCCTTCAGCACAAACTGATAATCATCTTCCAAAGTCCTCATTGACATCATGATCAGCTCATCCTGGACTTCATATCTCAAGCCATTTACATATCTGGTGACTTTTTCTTTGTCTCTCTCCCTTTGTCCATCTCTGATCTTCAGCCTGTAGAACTCCTCGGTGTACTCCTTAACTGTCATCCCTTTCTGTCTCAGGTTTTGTATCTTCCTGAATAGATTGATCTGGTAGTCCTTGGGTATGAACTTAGCCTTTATCTTGAATACCATCCTATCCCAACTCTTTATCCTCAGTTTTCCTTTACCTCTCCTCTCAGCCTGTAGTTCGTCCCACCACAGTGTTGCATGTCCTTTTATCCTAGTGACTTCTTGCTTCACCTTCTTTTCCTCATCGACATCTTCATAGTCGAAGTGTTTGTCCATGGACCTTATCCTGTCCAACAGTTCTTCAGTATATAGATTTCCCTCATACATGGGGACCTCTATCTTAGCTCTGCCTCCCAACCTAGTAACTGCTCTAAACAAACATTCTTCTGTAGCATCCTATCCTGCAGCTTCTTCAACCTCAACCTCTTCACTTTTCGCATCACTAACATCCCCAATGCCAGGTGCTCTTCTCTGTGTTGCCTCCATTGTTTCCATTCGGGTGTGAAACTATCACATCTCCCTTTCTACAGCACGGTTGGCTAAAGGCGGGTCTCGTCTTCTTGGTGACATTGTGTTGACTGTCTGTCACACACATAGTATAGCTCCGAGTTTTCTGTCTCCTTCTTTTTCCTCCTTTGCCTGAAATCTACAGATGCAAAATGCGCTCTGATACCACCTGAAGCAGACCCCCTATCCCTCCTCAGGGTTGCGTGACCTCCTGGTCAGGATCTTCTAGTTCGGGAGCCGAAACGGCTCTGCTGGTCCTGAACTGGAACCCTTCAAACGAACACACACACACAGGTCCCTCCATAATGCTCAATTAGATTTTCCAAGCGCCAAGCGTGAGCTCCTACAGTACATGACCAAGATCCATGACCACGCCCTTATCCTTCCTGCCTTTCGCTATTTTTCAGTTCGGGGTATTGAAGCGCCAAGAACTCCACCCTCCAGCCTGCGATGCTCGAGTTCATGAAATGATCTAACCTCGTTATTTCGTGATCTTGTGATTCAGGGTCTTGGAGAACCAAGAACACTTCCTCCCAGTTCGCGATGTCTGAGTTCACGAAACATACAACCCTCGCTATCCTGCGATCTTGTGAATCGGGATTTTGAATCACCATGAACACTGTCTCCCAGCTCGCGATGTTCGAGTTCACGAAATGGACAGTCCTCGCTATCTCGTGATCTCGCAACTCGAGATTTTGAAGCACCATGAACACTGCCTCCCAGCTCGCGATGTCTGAGTTCGCGAAATGAACAATACTCACTATCTCATGACTCGGAGGTTATAAAAACAAGGAACTCCACTTCCTAGTTCATGATATCTGAGTTCACGATCTGGACCAATGGTCTAGATCCTCCTATGATCTACGGTTCATATCAAATTGCAGTCTCGCGACTCAGAGGTTTGAAAAACAAGGGACTCTGCTTTCCGGTCCACGATATCTGAGTCTGTGAGATGGGTCGACTCCACTATTACGTGATCTCGCAACTCGGGGTTTTGGAAGAAAATACCTCTATCCCTCTAGTTGGAGATACCCGAGTTCACGAACTGAAACAACAGTCCAGATCTATCTGAGATCGATGGTCATTGTTCCTCCTGAGATTTTGGACGTCAAGTGGCTCTTGCCACTAATCTCCTTGAAGCTCCACCTTATCCAATAGTTTGCGGGGTTTCGGTGTTCCTCCTTGAGGACTCTCCATCGTCCGTTCAGATATTTGAACTCATCTCGCCAGGATCTACACAGCGTTAAAGTCTATGCTCCTCCTTCCAATCGGACGATCCATGGGAATCCCCACAGTGATCCAACGCTTAAGGGTGTTCTTCCTCCTGAGATTTTACTTGACTCTGACTTAGAAGATTTTCTAAGTCTATGAAGACTCAATATTCACTCCTTCCAAGGAATAATTTCTTGGTCTTGACAACACCTTCTGAAGTGTTATCCATCCTAAGCTTTGTCTGGTTCAGACTTCGATCTCCCATGCACTCCTTACGTCTGAGGGATTTCGATAGCTCAGATTCATGGCGTTTTCTCTTTGCATCAATGAACACCTTGCAGAGCTCCCAATGAAGAGAAAAACAACTCCACAAAGTTCCTCCCTAGCTCGATGCACACCTTGCAGAGCTCCAAATGAAGAGAAACAATTGAAACTGCCAAAATCCCACAATTCCATTGACTTGTTTATAAAACAGAAAACAATAGGGAAATACACACAGTCCAAGCACAACATTTGGATCAATTTTCCATTATGTTCTATTCATAAGTGCCCACTGGCTACATAATACATACAATCTACAGTAGCTCCAAAAGCTGAGATTTTCTGCTCACTCACAGTTCTCTCACAGATTAATTTCTCTCCTTCCTCTCTCTTCTGCTAACTGGGCTTACAA
Source organism: Picea sitchensis (assembly GCA_010110895.2). Lineage (NCBI taxonomy): Eukaryota > Viridiplantae > Streptophyta > Pinopsida > Pinales > Pinaceae > Picea > Picea sitchensis. The sequence continues at coordinate 105,648 of SNQJ01S0010288.1, forward strand.
AAATTTTCATAACTCAAAATGTTCCTAGGGTTTCCCCTGCTACTTTCCTACTCTAAACCTTATCCCGTGCTATATTAGTCTAGTCGTATTCCAGAGCCGAAGTGGAAACTTTTTCTTTGTTTACAATTTCAAAAATTTGCTTCAAAGGGAAAAACCTGAAACCGGTTCAAGCGTGCCTCCGAAGGTGAATTTCGGTGTTTTGTGGAGGAGGATCCCGAAATCGTTTGTGACTTCTCATGTTGAAGTTCCGAAGGAACTCTCACATGTTAGGTGGTCCCACCTATGCACACTTTCCAACGATGCTCCTGCATCAACAAAGATCGAGGCTCTCTTTATACAACAGGTTGGCATGATTTCCAATGCATATTTTCTTAGTTTTTCCTTTCTGTTCCGTATAGTTTCCTTTTAGTCACAAATTTCTATGAAGATGTTGACTATTAGTGGAATAGTATTGGCTATCCTAGGACATATAGGTCATACAACCATGGTTTTCTACCTTAGACATAGTTTGGGACTGTTTTCATAGTGATGTAACTTGCTAAAAGCAGAGAATGACTCTATTTTTATGTTGATGCAGTTTGTTGATGTAATAGTTCTAAATTTCCTTGAGCTGAATAAAACATTCTTTCTCCTCAAATCTGTCCTATTTTTTGTGTAATTTCTTCAAGTGTTTATGCAAAAAAAATTGTGCCAAATGAGGGTTATTGTCTGTTGTTCATAAATTATTTCCACTGTTATTTTATTTCAGAACTTGTCTATGAGTAGTTATGTCCATGAAGAACAATTGTATAGTTTTTTTATATGTTAGCAATAGAATTCACCCCTGGATTGCGACAGAGGTAAGACTGATACCCATTAGTTTGTATGTCATGAAAAATAAATATAAAGGCAGTCTAATGGATGCGGACTCAGGATGGTATCATTCTAACTCAGAAAACTGGATCGGAAAGCATAAGCAGGTGAGGTCTTGGTATAACTTCAGTCAGTAAGTTTTGGTATAGTGGTGAGTAGGGGGAAGAAATTAAGGAGAGTGAAGAGGTCTTCTATGAACGTCGAGTCTTCCAACATCCTAAGGAAGGAAAATCTCAAAAAATAATATCCTCTTAGATTCGAAGCTTTAGGAAAATAAAAACATTATGACAATGCTACAATCAAACATCCATTAGAAAACAATCACAATAATCCATGTGAATCCTTCAATCTTGAACATCCAGTATCAGATGCATAATAAGATGGAGTAAGAAAAGTTGACTTGGATTAAACAGTTCTCAAATATAGATACATAACTAGAAGCCAGCGCCTTTGCTAAAACTTTACAATGCAGGAGCTTAGCTCAACCATAGACCATTACAAAATATAAAAAATGAGTCTATATACCCAAAGCAACTTTCTCCCTACAGAACCACTCTCTGGTCACTCAGTTCAAGGCTTGGCCTCTGCATATTCTTCCGTCAGGGTGCACTTGCATTCTTCTATCAGACGCAAGATCAGATTGGTATGGACTTCACGCGAAAATCCATGACAAAATTTTTGGCTGACAGTCTGCCTTCCACGGCTAGATTTTCATGCTTTCCATTTATGTGGTGAAACGAGGTTTCAACCACCTTCCCCATTTTCATTAACTTCTTTCATAGGGATCAGGGTGAGACCTGACACACATGAATGTTCCAGGCAAGCTCACAACTCCTTTGAGTCAATTTTGGTGCCTTGAGGCCATGTAGATCGTTCTCGTTGACCGAATTGGGTGTTTTACTCCTCGGCACAACTCTTTTCCTTGCCCCGTGCCACCGCGGGCCTTGAAATCATGCTTATCCCTCTGCAAACTCAAGATTTCTCATTTCGGGGGTTTTCACTCCTCTTGATTTCAAATATCCCGATGCTTTCTCCCGCGAAATGGCCTACTTGGATCAACGATTAGATTTTCCTTGAATCTGACGGCCATGATCATCTCCTTGAACAACCTCAACCACCCATCACTCGATCAGGAGGCTATCCTTTATTTATCCCTACCTACATAAGACCCTGGGCAGTGACCGCGAGCCTGATTCCCAGGCGCGTTGTAATTTCACATTTCACAAACACATGTTGCGCTCAATATTCAAACCTCCTAGTCAAAAAATCACGATCTCTCGGATCAGGTGACACTCGTCTCTTTACATCAGACGACCCATATTGTATCGACATTTCAGGACTTCAGGCCATTGACAATTCTCACCCCAACTTTCTCGAAAGACTTTCTCCTTGGCTGAAATCTCACGCCACGTACCGCTCTAGAATGGACGACCCATATTATTTTGTGACTTCATGTTTCGTGAGTCCACATGACTCGGCCCTTTGTCTGCTCCATCCTATTAGTCAGAAAAATTTCGATCTTGAACCATGTGTCCCTCTGGTACCAACAACTAAGATTAGCCTCACGATTTCGGACCTCTGTTCGATGTTAAACCTGGTGCAACTACATGATCCCGATCAACCGATGGTCATTGATCTGATATATCTGATGGATCTCTACCATTGAAAACTGATCATGCTCTCTTGCCAAGAGTTGACATCAGACTGCTTCAAGTGTTGCGCTTGGTTCTCATGAATGCGACATGTTTGGCTTACTTGAATGATCGACTGAGGGATTGGTAAGACAAAACATCAGAGGCAGAGATGAAAGGAGGTATGATCGACCAAAAGAGAGAATAGGAATGTTGAGGGTTGATACCTCTTAGACAGGCTAACATGTCAATCAAAAGGATGAAGACAAAAAGAATATAAGCTACAAGTCCAGAGGGAAAACTTACGATCCAATCTGGAAAAAGGGGAGGGATAGGCAAGGATACAAACTTAGGTAGAAACCACAAACCTTTAAGGTTTGATAAATTTGTGTGCTAACATTAGGCTCCATGGGGGATAGAGTCCTCCCTGTGAGTCTCTAAGAACTCTTTTTGCAGCTTCAGTGCCTTAGTGTTGGGTTGTGGAGTATAATATCAAAAACAAAATAAAATAAAACAAAAATGGTATTTACAATGGTGGGACGCCGATTGCGGTTTTAAACAAAAAAAAAAATTAGGAAGTGTCATTTACAGGGCCACCAAAAGCTTCGTCTCCCTCCAAATTATACAATTTGTAAGTGTTATTTGGAAATGATTCAGAAATATTAAAGGGACCTATCCAAAGGACTTCAAATTTACCATGCTTTCCCTTGTCCTGTCTAGGTGCATCCCATTTTAGTAGTAGATCTCCTAGCTAGAAATCCTCTTTGATTCCTTTCCTGTCAAAATCCTTCTTGATCTTCTGTTGCCGATCATGTGCTTTGGCCATCACTTTCTCTCTAGTTTGTTCTACTTCTACCAGTTGATGAATTCTCCTGATCATGTCATCAGGCTCTCCTTGGTAGTATTGGAAGAATTTATCTATAGGCGGGGAAAGATGAGAAGGAAAAAATTCTTCAGTTTCTTAAACGAGTTGGAAAGGAGAGATTCCCAGGGACCTCTTTGTTGTCACTCTATCAGCCCACAGAGAAAATTTGAGCTTTGAGTCCCAGGATTTCTTGTTGTCCTCTATCAGTATTTTGATGATCTTTATTAGTCTCTTGTTGGAGGATTCTACTAATCCATTTCCTTGCGGATAGTAAGGGGTGGAGTGGATTAATGAAATTCCAAACTTCTCACAAAACTTTATCAATGGTTCAGCCCTGAAGTAAGCAGCATTATTAGTAACATTTTTTTCTGGGAAACCAAACCTTTCTATAATATCTTTGAGAAAACCAATGATCACTTTGTGAGTAGAGCTCCTGGTGGGGATAACTTCGATCCACTTGGTGAAATAATATCTTGCAGTTAAAATCCACCATGTTGAACACTTGAATGAGGATGAATTTCCCCAAGAAAGTCTAGGCCCCATTGCTGAAAGGGTCTTGAAGCTAGTACAAGCGTCAATGGAAGAGACTTGAGATGCTGCTTCCCACAAAATTTTTGACATTTAATACAATCCCTAATTTTTGCACAGACATCAGTGAATAGAGTAGGCCAGTAGTACCCATCCCTGAGAATTTTGTAGGTTGTGGTCTTCCAGAAGTGATGTCCCCCACAGAGGTTGTCATGGAAATCAAATATAATTTTATGGGCCTCTTGTGGGTCCAAACATCTCAGAAGCACTCCTAGAGGGTCTTTCCAATATAGAACCTAGTCGATAAGGAAATATCTGATTGCTTTGAGCTTTAAATCTCTTGCCTTGATTTTCCCCATTCCATCTAGAGTTCGCAACTCTTGCAGAAAATATATAATGTCTTTATACCAGGTGCATTCTGTCAATGGAGGGTTGTCCTGAGAAATTTTATCAGATAAATCATCTTGTTGATCTTCTGAGTAAGTGTCGATGAGATTGACCCCCAAATCTTTACAATTAGATTTATCCAATAACTTGGCTAAACCTTGGCCTTTAACTAGCTTGGTGGGTTTTATTTCCAGATCAAATTCAAGGATTTTGGAAATCCACTTGCTCCTTCTCCCGTCTATGTCAGGCTGAATGAGAATGTCTTTCACGGAAGTTGAAGGAACATATGCAATGATTTTGGAATGAAAAACATAGACTCTAAAAGATTTAAGAGATGTCACCAAGGCATAAGCCTGCTTCTCCATGATGTCATATCTGATATTTGTATCTCTTAATGGTCTGCAGAAAAAGGAAATAGGTTGTTCCAACCCTGCATCATTGTTTTGTAGTAAAACAACTGCCACTGTATAAAAAGAAGAAAAGGAGAAAATCAGAAAATACTTGGAATAATGAGGACTGATTAGCATAGGTGCCTCATTCAGTGCCTTATTGATTTGGTTGAAGGATTATTTGGACTCAACAGTGCATTTTACTTCATTCCCCTTCCTGAGCATGGTTGTGATATGCTTCACCAATTCAACGAAATTTGAAACAAACCTTCTTAATAAATTGATTTTTCCAAGGAAGGATTGAATTTATTTCTTGGATCTAGGAAGTGATAAGGCTTGAATAGATTCTACCTTGCTTGAATCAATCCTGACCCCCTCGGCTAATACAATGTTTCCCAACAATTTTCCCTCCTTCATGGAAAACAAATACTTCTTGGGATTTAAGGAGAGACCAAATTTCCTTCATTTCGAGAAGACTTTCCTCATATGTTGACAATGTTATTTATCAGATTTGGAGAAGACTGTTATTTCATATAGATAAATGACCATGAATTTATCTCTTTCTCCAATGAAGGTGATGTCCATGGCTTGTTGAAAGGTTTATCTTGCGTTCATCAATCCAAAGGGAATTTTGGCATACATGAATGTGCCCCAAGGAGTGGTGAAGGATGTATTTTGTTTTTCCTCTGGAAGGACAGAGATCTGATTGTATCTAGAAGATCCATCAATCATGGAGATCCTGGATGCACCTATTACCATCTACAATATGTGTTCCATCTTTGGCAAAGGGTAATTATCCTTCTTAGAGATTCCGTTCAGATTTCTGAAATCAACACACAGTTTGAATTCCCCATTTTTATTTCTCACCGGGACCAAGTTGTCTACCCATTCATAATATCTCAAAGGGACAATGATTTGGGCATTCATTAGCTTCTTTACCTCCTTTTCCATAATAGGCATCAACATAGGATTTATCTGTCTTAATTTCTGCCTAAATGGTTTGGCTTCCTCTTCCTTCAATGGGATCTTATGCTCAATGATGGTTGTGTCGTATGTTCTAAGGTATTTGTAGGTCCAGGAAAACACATCAGAAAATTCCCTTAACAATTCAACATACATGGTCCTCTTCTCCTTTGAAAAACTTCTTGACAACTTGAAAAATTTGGGATTCCCCTCTGTGCCAATGTTGCACTTAGCTACATCAACATCCTCATTTGGGACTTTACCTTTTATTCCCACATCATTTCTGTCAAATAATATTTCCAAAGCGACTAGTCCCTTTGGGATGTGTTTGTTGGGTAACTGGACAATGTGATGATTAGCAGTTTTTTTTAGAAAAACATCAGGATGAGGATGTATTTCAGAGTCATAATCTTGATCAATGTGTAATGTTGAAAACTCGTCAACAGTCTCCAGGAACCTTTTGATCTCAAGATCGTCCTCAAACACTTTCCAATGCTTAACGTTGTCAGGTATGGAGGGTCTATATTTTACTTCTATATCATACTTGAGCTTGGGTGGCAGAGGGACTTTGAAATTGCTTTCTGATATAGGCAAAGAGTCAACCATGAAATTCTCTTCTTTGGGAACAAATGAAATGTTGAAAGACGAGAAAAAATTGTCAATGAGGTCGCATACTTCATTTCTATATGATCTCAGTCGACGGTGCTTATCCTGATAAATACTCCTGATCTGCTGGACAATCATCTCAGCATCTCCAAACACTAATATCTCTTCAATCCCCATGTCCTTTACAACCCTCAAACCCAAAACACGAGCTTCATATTATGCCACATTATTGGTAGCTTCAAATTCTAACTTGTAGGATAGAGATATAGTTTCTTGAGCAGGGGAAACAAGGACTACTCTAGCACCAACACCTTCTCTAGAAGAGGCTCCATCAAAGAAAATTTTCCACACAGAGGTAATCGGAGGAGAATCCTCACAAAAATTAATGGGCTTTTTGATCTCAAGAGGGGGCTCAGGGGCATCAGTGAGCTGCAATAAGATGGATCCTAAATCAGTGTCAAGTGAAAAGATAGGATTGTTGGTGGGATCTGCTTCATCACTCATCATGTAGGCCAACTAAGATTCTATGTATAGTCTTTTGTGCTCTCCCCCAAACACAAGAATGGTAGCATATGTGAGGTCCATATATAATGTTCCCCCAAGCTTTTTTATCCAAGATCTTGATAATAGCATGCCAAACTTGGGAGGAACATCATCCACCACGATATCCGTGACCACACTTTTCATGGGTAGCTAAAACAAGGTCACAACCAGATCTTTGATGAACCCAAGACATTGTACTTTTTTGGAGTCAAAGGAATACAAGCCATGGTATGATTTTGTGATTTCTAGACCTAATTATTCCATGATAGTTTTGATCATGAGGTTATGGGAGGCCCCTGAATCCATTAGACAATTATGCAGTACCTTGTCATGTATGTTTAGTGATGTGTATAAGGGAGGGGATGAATCATATCTATCTTCTACCATGCAACCTAGGATGACTGATGGTTTCTCGTCTTGTAAATTGATTGAGTCTGAGGGTTGATTCAAAGGTTTGGGAAGAAATAGTTTAGATAGGGATCTCTTAAAGTCTTCATGCTTGACCAGCTCTGAAAGGGGTACCGAGATCCTAATATTCTGAATTTCATGCTCAAAGTTAAAATAGGAGGGGAAATTCATAATTTCTTTTACCCTTGGGATAGGACCTTTGACTTTTGGTGAGGGGTTTTGTGTTCTCCTTTCCTTCCTACTGATTTCCATGTCTTTGGCGGGCTTGTCTTCTCTGGGAGGCTGATCAGGGATGTTAGACTTCCCGTCTTTATTCTTATACCTAAGGCTGTATCTACTCAGGTTGTCACTGGAATTATTCTCCTTTATCACCTCGTTTAATTGAATGTCCATGAGAGAATCCTCATATGATGATTGAGTTAAGTGAGGAGAAGGAGATGTGTCTTCGAGACAGTGAATTTCTGGGTCAAGTTCCTCTTCCTCTCCACCATCATCTGCGGCATGGTTTTTCTGAAGAGGGGTTTGGAATTTTTTATCATCCCTGTCTCTCTTCTGAGGCTCTCTTTTCATAATCTGAGGAGCATGGTTATTCGACCTTCTGAAGTTTCCTCTGTTATCAACATTTTGAGTATTTTTGTACGTTTTCTTTCCCTCCAATTCCAACCTTTCCATCCTAGATGAAAGTGATTTTAGTAACTTGGATACTTCGTCCATTTGATGGGGGGGGGTAGAGGAACTACAGGTTGAGGCTTTGGATCTTCCCATTCCTCTATCTTTGTCAGCCTTATTCCTGACTCGGTCAACTGCCAATATGTTAGATTCTACTTCCAGGGTTGCATCTTGCATATGATCCAAGGAGGTAGCTCTTCTCTCTCTTAATAGGAGGCATAACATGGTCAAAATCAATAGAATAGGTAATTTTAGTGGAGGCCTTTGTAGGATTTATCTCAACAAGTATTTTATTGTACATTTTGTTGAATCTTTTGGAGAAATCAAAGACAAACTCTCCCTCTTTTCTCTTTAAGGACCCGAACTCTGTAATGTAATACACAAAGTCTTTTTTATCCCCACATTGTCTCATGAAGACATCATCTAAATCCTCAATCCCGTCAATGGATATAGGGGTTAGGGCCCTGAACCACGTTTTGGATTCTCCATCAAGTATATGGACAAAAATCCTCATCCATACATATTCGTCTACTATGACATAGTTATCAGCATAACTATAGAAAGATGCAAGGTGCTCTTCTACAGTTATATCTCCCTCTCCTGTAAACTTAGGAAGCTGATTAAGGTAGCCACCTGCTGGTAAGGAATTAAGAGGATGAGGAAGAATGAGAGCGGCATATATGGTAGCTACTATGGCATCCATTCTAATTCTAGGGGGATTAACACCCGCCTTTGGGATGTGAACTAGAGGAGAACGAGGTGGGGATGGAGTTTGAGCAGGGGAGATTGGAGGTGTGTTTTTGGGGATAAAGTAAAACAATAGAGGACTTGAGGGAGCATAAATTTCCCTCTCTATAAATGCAAAAATTTTAACAGGAGTAGTAGTAGTGAAGTTCAGAGAGGGGAAATCAGCAGGAAAACTCCCAAAATTTAAACTTATAGAAACTCCAACAGAGGGTGTAACAAGAAAATGAGAAATAGCTATTGGAGTTTCTATAGGAGGATGGTGAAAATGATCAGAAATACCTAGTTCAATAGATGAAGTACCTTCTTGAAGGGTCTTTCTTCCTCTGACAATTTTCTCTGGGTCAACTTCAAGAGTCACTAGAGGCAGCTGTGGAGTAGACCTCATTTGTTTGTCTCTGGAAGCCATATCTGAAACAGTGGAGTCACCAATGGATTCACATAGATGGATTCACCACAGTGGAGTCACCAGGTGCACAATTGAAATATTTGATGTACTAAGTTTTGATGCACCTTCAGAACTAGTAAGCTTTGTCATTCAATCCTAGGGAAAATCTTCAATTTCGTCCTCGACAACGACGCCAAAATTTTTAGCATCAGAAGTCACCCATGGATTGTGGTAGAGGTAATCCTAATACCCATAAGTTTGTGTGTCATGAAAAACAAATATAAGGGCAGTCTAATGGATGTAGACTCAAGATGGTATCATTCTAACTCAGAAAACTAGATCGGAAAGCATAAGCAGGTGAGGTCTTGGTCTAACTTCAGTCGGGAAGTTTTGGTATAGTGGTGAGTAGGGGGAAGAAATTAAGGAGAGTGAAGAGATTTTCTATGAACGTCAGTTCTTCCAACAACCTAAGGAAGTAAAAGCTCAGAAAACAAGATCCTCTTGGATTCAGACCTTCAGGAAACTAAAAACATTATGACATCATTGCAATCAAACATCCATTACAACAGAGTCACAATAATCCATGTGACTTGGATTAATCATGATTGAATCCTTCAATCATGAACATCCAATATCAAACGCATAATAATATGGAGTAATAAAAGATGACTTGGATTAAACAAGAAGTCTCAAATACAGATACATAACCAAAATCCAAAGGCTTTTCTAAAACTTTACAATGCAGGAGCTTAGCTCAACCATTGACCATTACAAAATATAAAACCTGAGTCTATATACTCAAAGAATCGTTCTCCCTATAGAATCATGTTCTGATCACTCCATTCAAGGCTTGGTATCTACATATTCTTCTGTCAGGGTGCACTTTCATTCTTTTGTCAGACACAAGATCAGATCAGTATGGGCTTCACGTAAAAATCCATGACAAAGAATTTCCAGCTGAGAGTTTTCCTTCCACAGCCACATTTTCATGATTTCCATTTATGTGGTGAAACGAGGTTTCAACCACCTTCCCCATTTTCATTAACTTCTTTCATAGGGATCAGGGTGGGAACTAACACCCCTGAATGTTCCAAGCAATCTCATGACTCCTTTCAGTCAATTCTGGAGGCTTGAGGCCATGTAGATCTTTCTTGGTGACCAACTCAGGTGCTTTACTCCTTGGAACAACTCTTTTACTTTCCCCACACGACCGCAGGCCTTGAAATTGTTCTTATCCCTCTGAAAACTCAGGATTTCACATTTCGAGGGTTTTCACTCCTCTTGATTTTAAATATTCGGATGCTTTCTCCCACGAAATGGCCCACTTGGATCAACAGTTGGATTTTCCTTGAATATAATGGCCATGATCATCTCCTCGAATTACCTCAGCCACCCATCACTTGATCAGGAGCCTATACTTTATTTATCCCTACCTGCATATGACCTTGGGCAGTGATGACGATCCCAATTCCCAGGCGCGTCGCGATTTCGCGTTTTGCGAACTCATTTTGCGCTCTATGCTCAAACCTTCGATTCACAAAATAGCGATCGCTCAGATCAAGCGACATGCATCTCTTTACATCAGACAACCCAAATTGTATCGGCTTTTAGGGACTTCGGTCCATCGACAATTCTCACCCCAATTTTCTCGAAAGACTTTATTCGTGGTTCAAATACCGTGCCACATGTCGCTCTAGAATGGATGGACCATATTATTTTGTGACTTCACATTTCACGAGTCCTCATGACTCGACCCTTTGACTTCTCCATCCTACGAGTCAGTGAAACACCGATCCTATGCCATGCGTCCCTCCGGTACCAACGGCTAAGATTAGCCTCGCGATTTTGAACCTTTGTTCGACGCTAAACCTGGTGCAACTCCATGATCCCGATCACCCGAGGGTCATTGATCTGATCCATCTGATGGATCTTCACCATTGAAAATTGATCTTTCTCGCTCACTTTGAGTTGACATCATACTGCTTCAAGTGTTGCACCTGTTTCTCATGAATGCGGCCTATTTGCCTTACTTGAATGACTGACTGAGGGCTCGGAAATACAAAAGATTAGAGGCAGTGATGAAAAGAGAAATGATTGGCCAAATAAAGAATAGGAATGTTGAGGGTTGATACTTCTTAGACATGCTGACAGGTCGATCAAAAGGATGAAGACAAAAATAAGATAAGCTACAAGTCCAGAGGGAAAACTTACGATCAGGTCTGCAAAAGGGGGGGGGATAGGCAAGGATAAATACTTAGGTAGAAACCACAAACCTTTAAGGTTTGAAAAATTTATGTGCTAACAGTATATTTATAGGATACTGGAATCTAATATAGACTAAGTGTATGTTGAACTAAAATGTACTTTTCAACATGGTATCAGAGCAGGTGCTCTGAAGTTTAGTGGGCAACTTTGTCACTTGGGACAACAAGTGATTTGTTGAAGCATTATCTTGAATAAAGGAATAAAAGGTTCTTTGTCAGGAGGAAAAATATAACTTCCAACATTAGGTTTGAAGATACGTTGGAGGGGATATCCAACTACCTGCAGTGGAAGGCTAGAATCAACAGTGTTCTCAAGGAGAACAAACTATCATTGTTTGTGAACACCATGGTGCATGTACCTGCTTCAGATCCCATAGCTCTCGATGTCCATGGGGTGATGGAAGCCAAGAATCAGAGAATCATCTTGGATGGGGTCAAAGACAACCTTATTCCACACTTGGCTAAGAAGAATACATCCAAATAAATGTGGGATGAACTGAAAATTATGTATGAGGCAAAGAATGATAACCACAAAATGGATCTTTGGGACAAGCTCCATGGTGCTAGGATGGCCAAATGACAAAGTGTGGCCACCTACCTCACCCAGGTTGCATTGGTGAAGCATGAGTTGGTAGCTGTTGGAGAAGTCATTATTGACTCAGATTTGATGCATATATCCCTCAAAGGCTTCACCAAGGAGTGGGAGGTTTTCATCAAGTGTGTGGTGGGGAGAGAAAATCTCCCTAAATGGAGCAGATTGTGGGATGATTTTAACTAGGAGGATATCTGGGAGGGGACTCATGAAATTGCATTGGATGGTGCAGACGATACGAATGTTTCTCTTATGGTAAAGGAAAATGAGAAGAAGAAGGACATGAGCAAGATGAGATGATTTGGATGTCACATGACTAGCCACTATGTTATTCAATGTCTGAACAAGAATAAGAAGAATCTAGAACCAGAGGTGTCAGCTTCAACATAGGTTGTACATTTTGCTGAGAGATATGAGAATGAGTTCTCTCTCATGACTAGTCCTCTGGGAAGTGGTTTCCTAGCGTTCAAGGACATTGATTCATGGTTTGTTGACAATGTAGCCTCTCGACACATGACAGGTTTGAGGTGAGTTTTCCTCAATCTTACAGAGATAGACTCAGACAACAGAGTGAATTGTGGAGTCGACCCACAACTTGCAGTAAAGGGGGTTGGAAGGGTGAGATTCCAACTAGATTCAAGAGGTCTTCTAGAGGTTGACAAGGTACTATATAATCCATAGTTGACAATTAATTTTCTCTTAGTGTCATGTTTGGATGAGAGTGGATTTGGAGTTGTATTCTATGATGGACATGCGTTTTTATATCATTTCAGAGAAATTGTTGACACAACAATGATGCTTGATGTCAAGTATGAGGGCTTGTATAGGTTGTTGGGTCGACCTGTGTTGGGGTCCAGTGGATTTTTGGACTTAGATTCTATGTTAGAGACTTGGCAGGTAGCATAGGGGAGAGAGTTTATACTGGGGACTCAGTCTTCTTCTGGGACTCTCAGAGGACTTAGTAGGCATGATTCGAAACAAATGGATTTTCAGGAGAGTGTGCAGTCTCCTAGGAGCATGTCTTCAGTTCATGGTACAACAGAGGTAGAAGTAGATGCTTCCTGTTCATAGGGCGCAAAGACTTCTAGTACAAAGGGAGAAACTATGGCAGTTGATGAGATGGATACAAACTCTAGTGGTGATACCAAAAGTACCTCTCTCGCTAAGAGGGAGTGTTGAAATTTGGTAGCTTGGAGGTACTTATGCATTGGTAGTGTTCAACATGTGGAAGTGACCAAGAATTTTTTTTCTTAGTGACTTTATAATACGTTTTTATAAAGTGAATTTATAAAGTGACTTTATAAAGTGATTTTATAAAGTGATTTTATAAAGTGATTTTATAAAGTGACTTTATACAGTGATTTTATAAAGTTGGGTCTTTTAATTTTTTTAATGTAAAGTGACTTTATGATGTTATGGGTCACTTTAATGACTTAAATTACCTCAACGAATGATTAAGTCATGACCATTAATCTCATGAGGGAAATATCTAATCTTGACTGTCAATCTCATTGGAAGACCAAGGGTTAGGGTAGTTACATTTAAAATTCATTAAAAGGAAGCTCATTAGGAGAAGGGGGGCACACTTTTGAGGAGAGGTTGAGGAAAGGTGAAGGGGCATGAATCCCAAGGAAGAGTGTTGGCTTGGATGAAGAGCTACAATAAGGAGGGCTTGGCACACATCCCAAGGAGTGGGATTGGCACACAACCCAAGGGAATTTGCAACCATTAATACAGTGTGTACAACATCAGAAGAGGAGGTCGTACAACTGTGTAAGTTGGCCATACATCAAAGGGAGGGAACATAAATCGAGGTTGTATTTATACAACAAGTTGGCATGATTTCCAATGCACATTTGTTGAGTTTTTCCTTTATGTTCCATACAATTTCTTTTTAGGAACAAATTTCTATGAAGATGTTGAATGTTAGTGGAATATTATCATTTGTCTTAGGCTGTACAGGCCATACAACCATGGTTTTCTACCTTAGACACAGTCTGAGACTGTTTGCATAGTGTTTTAACTTGCTAAAAGCAGAGAATGACTATATTTTTATGTTGATGCAGTTTGCTGATGTAATAGTTCTGAATTTCCTTGATTTGAATAAAACATTCTTTCTCCTCAAATCTATCCTATTTTCTATGTAATTTCTTCAAGTGTTTATGCACAGATTTTTGTGCCAAATGAGGGTTATTGTTTGTTGTTCATAAAAACATTTCGCTGCTATTTTATTTCAGAACTTGTCTATGAGTGGTTTTGTCCATAAAGAACAGTTGTATGGTTGTTGTATCTTTATAGGAGACTGAAATATAATATAGACTAAGTGTATGTTGAACTAAAATGTATTTTTCAACACAATAAAGACCAGAATTGTATCCAAGAGAGAGGATTTTGTGGCTCTTCAAACATTGTACATTTATTAACTATTTCGAGAATTCAATATCAACTAAAATTGAGAAGCCATTCCTTGGAGATTTTATGCATTATTGTGAAAAATCTTAATATTGAGAATCCCTCGGGGCCATCTTTTGATACAGAAAATCACTTACATGTGTTATTGATTTGTTGTGAACCATTTCAAGCATAATTTATGTTTTTCACATGGGTTGTAAGGACATGTTTTCTTATGGACTATTCTAACACAATATATGTTACTCTTACAATTTTTTTACTCTTTCTTATATTATATGCCTTGAGTACATGATTTGTTGATGTATGCATAGTTGTGATTTAGAATTTTTTGTTCATGTATGTGTATACATATGTTTCTAACTTTGCACCTTCATGACAATTATCTAAGTGGGGTTTTTAGCAAAGCTTAGTTTCATTATATCTCATTCACTTACGATAATTCACCCCTAGCTAGGATAGGATATATTAGACATATATTAGAATTGAATTTATATAGCCTTGATATTCCTCTTCCATTTGCATAGCCACCCATCATTCACCCTCATCGGTGGACCGCGTCGCAACCAGTAAAACCAAACACCAAAATGGCTTCCAGACCAGAATTTGGAAGGGTTCCCTATACCAAATGGTGAGAAGTCTATTTGGGAATTCTTACTGAGGGTAACCCATGTTATTGACAAAGGTAGACTTCAGACCCATCAAAAGATCGATAGTTATCTTTTGAATTCTTATGTTGTAGCTAAAGTATTATATTTAATCATTTCATAGGATTGAGAACCGATGACCCATAGGGTTTCTAGTACCTTTACTTGATTGATTTATTTTATATTTTTCTTTCTAATTTATGTTACAGTAGACTTTAAAATAGAACCCTTCCTTGTTAGTTAGCAATTATAAATGCATTCTTGCATAAGTTTTGAATGAAAAAAATGATTATTTTTGTCTTACTATTCATTCTAGTTTTGAATTTTTGTAAGAATCCTTTGTTTAAATTTTTGTATCTTGGGTCTCAACTTTCCTTTTCAACCATATTTCATATTTATTTTAGTTTTTAGGTTGTTTTTCATTTCAGATGAGAAAACCATTTTAGTGAAAGAAACGAGTCTCTTTAGACTCCTAGTTTTTATCTTTCCTTTAGAGGTGTTCTTCTTTGAAATTATTTTCTTGTGAAACCCTAGTTTAGAGTAGATTGATTTTTCTTTTGAAATATGAATATTAGAAAGTTGATTTCAATTTTTAATTTTTAATTATATAATGAAAAATCCTTTTGATTTAGTATTTATATTTTTCATTTCCTTGTTTCTAGTTTAGATTTCATTTCATTGCAATTTACTTTCATTTCCAAGCAATTTCATTTTGAAGTATCACACCTCACGTGCATGCACTTCACACCTAAACTATATGCTTGGTTCATGCTACCAAGATCAACCTAAAAATTAATCACTTAATAAAACAAAAATGAACCCACTTGGGCCCAATTTGTTTTATTTAGGTTAAGACTCTAGGGATATACATCCAAATGACTCCCTCTAGTTATCTCTCATTGAGACATAATGGTTGAATTCTAGGGTAGTTTAAAATCCTTTCTCTCGGACATGGTCAAAACCAATTTGGTAAGAGGATATTTCTTTAGAATGGATAATGCCAAGGTTGGGACCAAATGTGTGATTGAGACTTCTTACTCTTTCACCAATAAATATCTACAAAATGATACACATGGAGAATATGTCTCTGAAGAGGTATCTTAGTGGCATTTCTACTAGGTATCCTTCCCCAGGTGGCTCTCATGGGAGGGTGGGAACCTGAGATAGATTTATCGGGGCCATTGGGATTTCATCACCCATTGTATCCTAGATATAACTATCTCTTTCCTACCTTCATTCATCCACATGCGGACTTGATTATCCTTGTTGTTGATTGATTGGAAGGACCTTATCCATACTTTAGGACATGTTTGAGAACATTTAGATTATATTATAGGACAGAGTATTTTCTCTTTATAGGATAAATGTTGGATTAGGAAATATTTTTTTTGATTCACCCACACTTATACCCATTTATTGCACCACCTGAGCACATGGTGAGTGCATTATTTGATCATTTATTTTTTTAGTTCATTTACTTTGTTTCTTTAGCCTTTGATTAATTTTTTTCATATTAGGGTGATATTTTCATCTAGATACCATATCTCCCCCTAAGAGACAGACACATAGGCTACAAGGACTTCCACCTATTTTTTTTATTTGATGATGTTATAGCAATATTTGCCTCACCCTATGAAAAATATCACAGAAGGCCTTTTTCCATTTCCCTATGCAAACATGAAGTCCCTTTTTGCAAATTCTAGAGCTAAAAACATGATTTTTCCACATATACACACCCTACCTATATTACAACATGCGAATACGTAGGTTGCACCACTACAACCCGCGTACATAGGGATTTATGCACAAAATTAAAAAATGGTGTTGGGTTTCCATGTCATGTCATAAGATCCATGATCCTTGGACTTACATATAATGGAAATGTTCTGAATCATCCCTTCAATTCCACTTGAAGGCTATAAATGGGCCAAATTTGAGCTATGGAAAAGAGGAGAAGAATCTAAATTTGAGAGAAAAGTTACTCTAGAGAAATTATTCACATCAAATTGAGTCTGCATCCCTTTGTCCTTTAAGTCTGAGCACATTGTTCAGTCCCCAAGCTCTTCCCTACATGATTGAGAACCTCATTGTCTCTCTTACATGAGATTTCATTTGGTGAAGGATTGAAGTGGTGGAGGCCCAACTGGAAGGAACTTAGTTTCTTGGTTTTGAATCATGCCGACACAGAAGTTTGTAATTCATTCACTTATGTTGGTTACATTCTAATAGAAATACTCTTTTCTCATCTAATTAATATCTTGTTGTTGGCATGGGGGAAGACCCAGGGTTCAATGCTTAACAACACACCAACAAAGCCCTGACTATTGGCCCTTTCGACAACACATGTGAAGAAAGTGAAGTCTCACCCGAGGTAGAAGTAGGGGGGGTTATAGGATGCAAGTGTCTGTAACCAGGCCGGGACACGATTCCATGATAAGAGAACTTCGCAGAATATTCTTTTAACTCTTAGGAAGTGAACATGAATTAGTTTATTAACCTCATTAACATCGTAGAGCACAATCAAAGACAGATAAACACAGTAACAATAAGTGATTATGCACCCTAAGCACTTAGAACTTAGCACTTTGAGTTAAGTCTAGCATTTATTTACCCTTTAACACAAGTAAAGTACTTAAGAAACAAAACATATATTCATTACACATCATAATCAAAGCACTAAGAAAATTCATAATAGAAATGACGCTGCACAAAGAAAACCATGAGACACCAGATATACATGGTTCACCCCAGGGTGGGGCTACATCCACAAACCGCTTTGCCTCATTATTATTCACCAAGATATTATATCCAGTCACTCTTGTGCACTAAGCCACATAGTCTAACTTCAGACACGGCAGGAGATATACACACTAAGCACTAGATCCTCCTTCTTTTACTTCCAAAACTAGGTCAAATGCATAGAGATAAAATCTCTTATCACGACACTTAGCACCTTCTACAAAATCACAGTTGATAACAAAGCCTCGACCACATACATTCCTTCGCACAAAGAACTATTTCTTCTACACTACATTCCTCTCTATTTATACTTTACAAAATCTTACAATAAGGCCTAAACATGGGGAAAACCCATGGGCTGACATTCCATAAACCCATTACAAAACCAAGAGGACCCCTTAATGGGTCCACATATCCCTCAAAATAGGTGAGATCCACGATATCATCTCTTCCTGGGTGCTCCTATTTCGACCAGCATGTCGAAGTCCCAAAAGTGGGCCAAAACCTCCAAAACTGACCAAAGTTTCCCCAAAACTTGGTCAAGGGAAAACAAGCCCCCAACACTCACCTATGACTTGTCCCAAGTCACTCAGGTCTATATAATGCTTCTCAAAAATCCTCAAGCTTAACTCGAGCTACCTTGACTTGCTGCTTTGCTTGAGCCTCCTGCTCAGTGAGCTCCTGGACCATCTACTCTGTAATAGGCCCTTCCAAGAGTTGTTCTACTACTGCAACTACTTGGTCTAACTATGAACCTTGGATATCGATCTCCTCGAACACCTTGCAATATTTTTCCTACACAGGTTGTAACTTTTGTGTTACTTATGTTATCACCACGTAATTTTCAAACGACATCCAAGAGTTGGAATTTTAGTGAAAGGTTATGTCGCTAAAAAGGTATGATATTTTAAGGGAACAAGCTATATTTGACGGAGGATGGAAAAATATGGAGAAAGCGTAAAGAGTAAGCCTCAGCAAACCGTCGATCTTGAAAGTGGCCCAGATCAACGACTAAGGTGCATATCGGAGATCAAAATAGCTTAACGATTAAAAAATCGAGGGCGGGTTGAGGAAAACCATCATGGTTTTATATGTAGATGTGTGGCACCCTCAGAGGGACATTGGGGAAAAAAGAATTTTGACTTAAACCACTTTATCCAACCCCTGATTCCACCGTCACTAGGTGCATGTGGACCGTAGATCTTAAAGCAGTCTGGATCAACGGCTGAGGATCATATCGGTGATTGAAGTAACACGAAGATTAACGAAACGAGGGTGGACCGAGAAAAAACGTCATGGTTTGAATTGTGGATGTGTGGCATCCTCAGAGGGACATCGAGGCGAAAAGCGGTTCGCCTAAAACCGTTTTCTCCAACCGTCGATGCGAACGGATACCTATAAAAGGAATACCCCCCAACATTATTTTTTCATAATTTAGAGCATTCGAACGTTCAAAAATTTGGCGCAGAGCATCCATTTGAAACTCAAGATTAGAAATTGAACCAGGTTCGCACTTCTTTCACTATTCACCAAGTATTTTCACCATGGCTGCTAATCTTGTTGTCTTATCCGTAAATGAGCTAGACATCTCTTCCAAAGAAGAAGCCCTAATTGATAGAGACTCTGACATTTTCGACACAGAGATAACAGTCTCACCCGTTTCTGTGTCCAAATCAAATTTGTTGGACAATGTTGGAACCCGCCTACCTTTCCTCGAAGTGGATCAAGCCTTCATCACCCTTTACATCGTAGAAGTAGTCTTTCCTTTCCCTGAATTTGTAAGTTGGTGTGCAGAATGATATTCTGAATAAATTAGGGTCTAGAGTTTTATGTGAAATAGATGGTACATCGCTCTGACACACCCTCAGTATACCCGAGTCTTCATCCATGATGTCAGAGCCCTTCTAGGAACAAAAAATGATCACAATTGATAGAGAATGCCCACCAGAAGTAAAAACCCATTTTCTTCAATCCATTGTCAAGATCGAGTGCCATTCAGAGAGTTTGTCATTTCCTGCTAGCATAAGCGTCATGATCATCGAAGTCCAGTGGGCTTGTTCCCTATTAAGTCAAATTTTAGGATTGGAAAATGACAAGTTTGTGGTAGAAGTCAAGTTAGGTTTCCTGTTGACTTTATTTATGTCAGAGTCTGGTCAGTCAGTCTCTGTCAGTTTTGACAAATTCATTGTTGACAATATGCATCAGCAGTTGGTGAATTTCAATTCATTAAGACATTTCAGATATTACACCCATTTGCTGAGGATGTTCTTGGAATCTACTAAAACTAAATTTCCCGAGACTGCATTGATTTCAATTGAATATAAAAGGATCACCATGATTATCTTCATAAATAAGATTACGTCCAGGGTGTATAGTCTTATCTCCAGTTCAGACTTACCGAGGGTCCTAGAAGAAATGAAAAGTTGTTTACAACCAAATCCAGAGAGAAGGATAGGTGACTGGATGTTGTTCATACAGTCCGCGACAATTTGGGTATATGACTACCAGGAAGGACCTCATATTTTACTATTTTTTGTGACCCCCAGAATCTTTGCTTTGGAGTTCATAAGTGATGCAGACCCCAAGCCCTTAGGCTGAGATCCACTTAGGATCTCTCTAAATCTGCCCTTTGAGTCTAATTTACTCTTTGATTTCCCCTCGGGAAATATCTCATACACTCACGGTGTATCCACAAGTACTTTGTAAAACTCGCCCAATGTAGACTGAACCCAGGAGAGAGCCTTACTCTCCTATATGACCGTGATCTGGAATTTTCACAGACGTCTCTATCTTATTGGAAGTTCACGAGTTCGGGTGTTGAACTCTCATGCTCCTCTTCTACGAAACCCCGAGATGCGAAAGTCAGCGACGATTTGACTTTCCTTTTGCACTTTTCACAACTCACAGTCTCGGGAGTTGGAGTGTAAACCCTTTGTGCTTCCCTTTTGTGAAGTCCTGAGATGCGATAGGATAACTACGATTGACCCCTTGATGTGAGAGTACACGCCAGTTTTCTACCTTGCGGTCCCCACCTGACAAATGTGTCACGCATTCACATGAGTTCTCGACTCTTCGCCACTTTGCAACTCCTGCACTATTCCTCTGCCCCTTCAAAGTTTCGAACTCCAAAATGAGAGTTCACAGGAGATCCGATGGCCCTTGTTGGCTTGGATCTAACGTCCCTACTTCTCCTGAGCTTATAGTTAGAAAAACACTCACCGTAATTCCCCTTTCTCCTTTGTAAGATCTAACGGTTCTTGAGTCTTCGGTACTTCTCCACGGAGAATTCCAACCGTTCAATTTCTTCCACCAGAACCTCTGTGAAATAAACTAATTCTCTTTCACTGGAAATTATCCTCCTACAAAGCAACTTCACTTCACCTCCCTTTGAGTACTTCAAATGCGCTAACCCTTCTGAGCTTTCTTCGCAAACTTGAGTCTCCAAAAAGACTCATGCACGCACTCCTTGCGACAATCCTTCAAATACTTCTAAGTATTTGATTATTTCAACTCTGTGCACCTTCTGCAACACCAGTCCTTCAACTCTCTCCTCGTTTGATGATTTCTAAGATTTTAACCAACCTGCGCACACCTTGCACGACTTCTGTGCTTCACTTGCACTTCTGCTGGAATGAGAACAATGGTATCCCTCCTGAGCTTTCAGAGATAAAATTTGAACCTTATCAATGCACACCTTGCAGACGCTTTCACTGCACTCATTGCAGGAACTTCTCTCACTCAAGAAGAGAAACAATTGAAACTCTTTCTCTCTCTCTCTCAGACTTCAAACATTCAACATGAAATCATACATACACACAGTATTAAAACAAATTCACAACAGAGAGAATAACACAATTATCAACATACCATTCAGCATGTACACACAGAAAACATCATAACACCATGAGTCTGATTCAAAGCTCCATATATTAATTCAAAGCTTCTTTACATGGGTTCTTCTCTACAACTTTCTGCTACATCTTCCTTCTTATTCTACTCTATGCTACAATTACAATGAATAATGTATATAATACAAAGACGAGGCTGTCTATATCCATTTTCCCTCCTTCTTTTCTAAACTGTCTAATCTATCATTTAAATCTACCTACTTTCATTAACTATGCATAAATGCCTTAATGTTTTACAGATGAGAGAAATTGCTCAAGATCTATTTACAACCCCCAAGATATAAATGCAAGTACGTCATCTTCCTAACTATTACATTAATATCCACTCCCTTAAACTTTCGAAACATTTCAAAATGTGAAAAAAATGCATGTTGCGCTTTCTAGCTGTCCTTTGCCTCCACGCTTGTTTGACTGCTTACGATTCTCCTGCATCAATAAGACATAGTATCATCTAAGAAAATGAGCACTTTTTGAAAGCACACAAGGCTTCTAATCTAAAATTTCCTTTCATAGTAGGTCCTTTTGTAGTGAAGAAAAAGTCTTGTTTGCCTCATATTCAATCCAAAATCAATGAATTTGGGTTCATGCAGTTGGAAGGAAGAAAATATGATCGACACCAAATCATTTCAAAGAGGACATTGACAAGAAGGCAAGGTCCCTATGAACACAATAATGTCGAAGGATTTGATAAGTTGGCCAATCTAGAAACCTGTGTAGATATGGAGGTCACTATGCATCATGATCTAACAAAACAAACGGAACCAGCTTCCCAGCAGGGCCCAACACAAAAACCTTCGCCTAGATTGATTGTCAAAGCTCCTAAATTGAGCGTCTACAATAAGAGGAACAGTTCAGAGGCCTTAGGTGTCAGTAGCTATCACTATACTCTCAAGAAGATGAATATCACATCACCCTCTCAAGTGGTTGACCTGGAAGGAGAAGAGCCCAAAGGAAAAACATGCATGGATATGGTGGAAGATGTAACCAAGGATGAAGGAGCCGATACAAAAGACAGTCCGCAAACTAAAAGCAGCAAAAAAAAATTTAGTAGCAGGAAACACATATTCAGCTAGACACCTAGGGTTGTTTATCAGTCCAAGGAAGATTTAATGAACCAGTATGTTGTGAAGGGAAGTATGGCCAACAGTGAATTAAGATCCCTTTTTCCCTAAGTGGAAAAGACTTCCTAGTCTAAAACATTTGAATCTGAGATGATGATAAAGTATCTGAGATCAAAATGCATTCTGAAAATATTGGTGCCCCTGACAAACTAAATTTTCACAAAAATGTCAGCGATATGTTATATTTTGATTATCTAAGTTTAAGTTTGAGGGTTGCAAGATTGAGGACACATGCAATCAAACTAGATGGACAATTAAAACAAGAAAAGGCATCCAACAAAGCCTGGATGAAACAGGTCAAAAGACTAGAGTCTGAAGGCCCTCAAGGGGTGAAATATTCTCTGGATGAAAAGGATAAGATGATCCTAATCTTAAAGGAAAGGTTGAATATGTCACCGACTGACCATCCACAAACAACAAAATTGACTTCCTTGGAACAGGAAAAAGAAACATTCAGACAAGAGGCACTCAATTACAAAGCTAAAGTGATGTCGTTGGAAAAAGAGAAAGAAAATTGGTCACAAGCGCAGGAAATGACATCATATGTGGCTGTCATAGTACCTACTAATATAGAGGCTGGATCTAGCATGGAAGAGTTGGTCCAATCCATGTCCCAGGTAAGCATCAAAACAGGTGAGATCAAAGGTATCAACAATGTTATAGTAAAGTTGAAACAAGAGATGAAAGTAAAAGATGAGAAGATGGCTCAATTTCACAGAGATAATCAATATTTGCAAGAGAGGGTGAGCAAGCTGAAAACTAGGTTAAAGGGAAAAACATTGGTGCAGGGAGACAAACATGTCATATGGGATGTTATTGCTGTAGAAGCTGCTAAATTCAAGGTTTATCTAAATGTTATAAATGACAAAGAAAATGTGGTTGCTATAGGTTAGATTAGGTGTGATGTTGTTAATGAAGTATTAGCCAAGAAACCCTCAGAATGGGCAAAAAATGCTATTGACTAGCTAAATTTTGTGCCAACTGCCGACCTTCAAACTATCGGGGTAAAATATAGGGCTACATTGATCATTTCAGCCAGGAAAATCATCACCAAACAAAAATTGCTCAGATCAGTCAAAAACAAATATTTGGAGATCGAGCACAACATACATGAGTTTAAAGATGCATTTGATTAGTTTTTCATCAAAGGCCTCCTATCATTTTGGAATGATAGAGGTTTATTGCACAACCAGGAAGATTACAATACCCTCCTCATGCAATGTAGAATGAACCATTCTAAATTTGAAGCTATAGAAGAAAGTCTGAAAGGCCCAAGTTTGGTAGAATATTTGGCCACCGACTTTGAAATTTTGAATAAATTCAAAATAGTGAAAGTTAGCATGCTTACTATGTCCTACGCTACATGCATTGATTTGGAGATTTTGATTAAATATATGATGGATTGCGGCATCCCTTCTGATTCACAATGGAAGGAAATCGTACGACTGGGTAAGACAAAGTGCCATATTGTTGGAGCCAGTCAGTGATCCCAAAGCATCATCAAATGTACAAATCTGACAGAAGACTGGAGCGAGACAGATGGCGAGAAAGAAACCGAACAATCAGAGGAATTGTCCATAATTCTAAAAACGTTTTTGTCAATTATTGTAAATCGTTTCGTATACCGAAACTGTCATTCAAAATAGTTTTGGAAGCTGAAACGCTTCAGTTTCAATCATTTTGATCAAATTGTATAAGTATTGGGTTACTTGAATGAATTAATGTTGGAAAAAGTGCAAGAGCACCTTTTGGTTGTATCAAACTCTATTTGTAAATTTTCTGAATCTGAATTGAATATAAATGCAAAAGATTTTGAAGTCTCTATGAAAAGATTCTAACGGGTGGTGATATGAGATTTGTTTCCTTTCATCGTATGTATTTCCTGTGACCTATCACTTCATTTACATTTTATTCCATTTAAATTGGAGAGTTAAAGGCCCAGAATTCATCTTGTGATGCTCTCGGGTTAAACAATTTAAACCATTTGATTGTCTTCTTAACTTATTCAGAATTTATTTCATTAATGCTCTGATGCAGTTATTTGTTTTCTTTATCTTCCTACACTCTATTTAAATTTAAGAATAACTCAGATTCATCACCTCATTTATCCTTTGTCCTCTGGAGAGTTCTATCAGTCGATGCATTGTTTTCATTCAATTTCATAATTTTGACTCCATAGCCCTATGTGTTCCTCCCCTTCCTTGCCAACAACTTTATTAAAAACCCCCAAAACAAACAAAATCTAGCCACCAATTCCCAAAGAAACATCAAGTGAAACGAGAGATCCCTCTCTAATTTGAGAAGGCTAGTGAATTAGCTCTAAAGCAGGTTGAAATAGTTACCTCTGTTGTTTTTCTATTCAGCCAGACAAAATTTACAGAGTGCTAACATTCTGTCACCGTTGCTAAGGACAAAATTGAAATATCTTCCCTGGGAAAACAACTTAAAGATTTAGTTTGATTCCTGAGGGTGACAGTGGATCAAATACCTTATTGGATGAGATTATTTTTACCCGAGCGACTCCGTTATTTAGTGACTAGTTGCACCACACCTTGTGAGATAGAAATCTTGGCTCCTAAGAAAATCCACACCAGGAGAAATCCAGACCCAGAAGCTACAATCCCTGTGTTTGACCCTAAGAAGCTTGTACACAGAAGAAAATAAAGGCCTGTGACCCCATTGTTGTACCCAGACCGATATCTGTCCTTTCCTAGGGACAGATTGACTAGCATCGAAGACCTTGTATTCGACGTGAAATTTGAGCAATCCCTATTCAGAACTAAGTCTGAATCTTGTCTAAAGGAGACTATCTTTGATGAAAAGAGGTTCCAAGACCTGTTTTTAGCCGCATATGTCAATACTGTAGTGACCCTTTCTCAGAACCAACGTCCACTCTGACCCCTCATAATAGCTATGGCATCAATATTTTCTCCCCTCATACTACCCGCTCAACTACATGACCTGCCTCAAGACTACAATCTAAGGATTAAACTATATGATGTCGAAGGTAACATATCAACCCAAAGACATATGGACTGGTTTAATGATTTCCTAGACTTGGAAGAAGTGGAATATGAAGATCTGAAGATGAGGTTGTTTACACAAATCCTTGCGGGAGATGTGAGAAAGTCGTTCAGAGCCCTTCCAGCAGGCAGTATCGCAGATTTCGAAGCCTTTGAGACAAGCTTCCTTTCAAAATGGGGGGATAAGAAAAATCCCCTTCAGTTGTTGACCCAGTATAAAAATATGAAGATATCACTTGATGAGATGGTACAATATTTTTCAACCAGATTTATGAAGGTGTATAATGCTATTCCTGATTAAGTAACCCCCCCCAAGGTAGCTCAGCTCAAATATGCCGATTCTTTTGAAAGTGACATTTTATTATTATTAAGAGAACGAAGATCTACCACATTCGACAATATGACGACTGATTATATTGAGGTAGAAGTGAACCTGATGGCTTCATGGAAGATGAAAACCAATGCTGGCAGAGACAATAATAGAGGTCAAGACAAAGCACAACCTTCAACATATCAAGCTTTGGAGGAAAGATTCGAAGCAATGATGAGAAACATGGAGCGGATGATGGAAAGGATGGCCCTAGGAAATAGGCCTAACCCGAGAGAACATGTTGATGGTCCACCTAGAAATCCAAGAAGACCAACTATTCCATAGATTAGGCAAAGAAATCAGGGAAATCAGGCCAATCAAGCAAATCCAGGGAATCTGGGAAACCAGGCAAATCAGGGAAATCAGACAAATCAGGGAAACCAAGGGAATCAAGGGGAACAACAAATCATGCCTCCCTTCCAAAATAGTTATGTAAATGAGGTTTATGATGGATATTTTGAGGATAACATGAACTACTGTGATGATAAAGAGACAAAGGTATTTTTGACCAAAGAAGAACATGACTAGTTCATGGATGCAAGTGCGATCTTTCTACAAGATGAAGAAGAAAGAGTAGCAGTAGAAAAAGAAGATTATGAGACTGGATTACAAATTTCCATCATGCAATTCCAAAGGAAATATAACCTCTGAAATCAAAAAGTACCCCCAAACCCTACAAACGGTAATCCTCCAAAAGGAAACCCCTCCAAAGAAGCTCAGAACAATGTACCTTCTTCTACTCAGACCAAAAAAGATTTTGTTGCAAAAGTTTTAGCTGCAAAAGACTCCACTGTGAAAGATTATGTTGCGTAGGATACTGTGGAAAAGGGGAAACAGAAAGAAGAACCTCAAAATAAATATTGACAAGAAGAGAAATGGTCACCAAAGAAGTAGAAAAGACTCCATTATCTTTCAATTTCGAGAGTGAGATGGCTAAGATAAAAATTTCGGTACCATTTAATGAATTGATCAGGAATAGCGAATACATAAATCAGATCATCAAGATGCTTAAAATAGGATAGACCTGTGATACCCTAAACATACAAGATGATCACCCAACTATCCTATTTGGGCCAAGAGTAGAAGAAACCAGTGAAAATGAAGAAGTCCCTCCTTTTTATGTCAGTTTGAAAATCCAGGACATGATTCTACACAATGCTATGTTGGATTCTGGGGCATCACACAACCTGATGCCAACAGTGGTCATGGACCAATTAGGTATTGAAGTCACAAGACCTTACAAAGACACGTTCTCCTTCGATTCAAGGAAGGTAAAATGCCTTGGCATGATCAAAGACATGGTGGTTTCTTTGGCATAGACCCCAACAAATAATATGGTGATGGACGTAGTGGTCGTTGATATCCCTCCAAAATTTGGTATGTTGTTTTACAGATCATGGGATGCAAAACTAAAAGGAACTCTTCAGATGGACATGTCTTATGCTACTATTCCTGTCTTTGGTCGGGACAGAAGACTATATAGAGAGGTTTTTCTTAAATATATGGTCAACAATAAATTACAACCTACCAATCATTCTATCTATTCAGTGGAGAATGAATTAGGATCTTCCATCTTTTTCAATGACCTGTGCTTTGAAGAAGAAGAAACAAAAGTCGTTTTAGCTGACAAAGATGAACTTAAGGGGAAAATGGAGGAAATTTCAAAGAAGCAAGAGGATGTAGAGAACCATTTATGGAAGATGCATTTCGACGGAGCTGCCTGTAGAGAAGGAGTTGGAGATGGAATATGGATCAACCACCCTAAAGAAGACGCAAAATTGTGTTCCTACAAACATTTTTTTGAATGCACAAATAACATGGATGAATATGAAGCGCTGATATTGGGATTGAAAGTTTTAGAAGAGCTAAGTTCCAAAAGAATTGTTGTACATGGATATTCTGAGCTAATTATAAATCAAATCAAAGGCATCTACCCAAGAAAAACAACCCAGATTGAGGGCTTATAGGAATCTGGTACTAGAACTCCATGAGAAATTTGTAGAGTGTAATCTCTTGGCAATTCCAAGAGAACAGAATCAGATTGTTGATGCTCTGGCCACTTTAGCAACAGTTTTTAGAGTCCCAATTTTCCCTGAGAAAAGTTACGAAGTGGAGGTAAAGTACATTCCAATAGTACCAGACAATATGAAGCACTGGCAGGTCTTCGAAAATGATAAGCTTATAGAAAGCTTCCTCAAAATAGAGAACGAGTTCGCGAATTTGAACATTGATGATGAATATTGCGATGATGAGGTAGATGCAGCGGATTTCAAGAAAGAAGGATATTTTGACAATCATATTGCTGGCAGAGATATCGTTTAACTAAAGAGTAATATCATCCCCAAGGATCTAGTACCATTAGAGAAACTTTTTGATAACAACGACGTAGCCAGAAGTCCGAAGATCACAGTAGATGAAGGGGATGTGGAATATTGCAATATTGGGACTCCAAAGGATCCAAATATCATGAAGCTGTCCAGGAAGATCAACCCTGAAGTCAAAGAGAGGTATGTCAAATTAATGAAAGAATTCCTCGACATTTTTTCTTGGAGCTATGATGATCTAAAAGTCTATGATACCAGTATAATCCAACATGTTATCCCAATTAAAGAATATCATAAGCCATTCAAACATAAATTAAGAATAATAAACCCTCTGTTGTTACCATTGATAGAAGAGGAAGTAAAGAAACTGTTTGAAGCAAAAGTCATAGTGTCACTGAGATTTTCCAAATGGGTGGAAAAACTGGTACCAGTCCGGAAAAAGAGTGGAGAAATTAGGTTGTGTGTAGACTCCAGGAATCTAAATAAGGTGTCTTTAAAGGAAAAATATCCATTTCCTAAAATGGATTACATTCTACAGAAGGTAGTAGGTTCTCAAAGGATGTCAGTTCTAGATGGTTTCTCTGGATATAATCAGATTATGGTGCACCCTGACGACTAGGAAAAGACTGCATTCACTACACCATGGGGAACGTTTATGTATGAAAAAATTCCTTTTGGTATTATGAATGTAGGGGAGACATTTCAAAGAGCCATGGATATAGATTTTTCTTACGAGAAATATAAATTCATTGTTATCTACCTTGATGAAATTGCCGTGTATTCCGCCTTGGATGAAGAACACCTCAAGCATCTCAGAAGGGCGTTTGAAAAATGTCGGAAATTTGGCATATCACTGAATCCAAAAAACTCAAATTTTTCCATGGAAGAAGGGAAGGTCTTAGGAAACATCATTTATAAGGAGGGGATAAAGGTGGACCCCAACAGGTTTTAAGGGATATTGAAAATCAACATACCCAGAAGAAAAAAGGAGGTACAATCTTTCCTGGGGAAAGTAAATTTTCTGAGGAGGTTTATCCCAAATTTAGCCGAAATCATAAAACACATCACCAACATGATTAAAAAGGGAAATGAAATAAAATGGATTCCTGAAGAAAGAAATTCCTTTGAAGACATCAAGGTGGCATTGACAAAGGCTCCTGTATTGGCCAACCCAAATTTAGAGAAAGATTTCATATTGTTCTCATTCGCATAAAAAAACACAATTGCAGGTGTATTACTCCAGAAAGACGATCAAATTTTCAAGAAACCCATAGAATACTACAATAAAACATTGAGAGATGCTCCTTTAAAATATGATATCATGGAAAAGCAAGCATATGCTTTTTTCAAAGCATTGAAAGAATTCACGGTTTATATCCTACACTCAGATACCACAACTTATGTTCCCAATAGATTAGTGAAGGACATCTTAACACAGCCCGACCCTGAAGGGAAGAGGGGAAAATGGATTTTAGTACTGTTAGAATACGATCTTGAAATCAAGCCCACGAATTTTATTAAAGGACAGGGACTTGCTAGAATTATGGCACAAACAAACTGTGAACTCTTGGGAATAAACTTCATTGTAGATTTATCAGACCTTGTAGTAGAGGAAGAAACGGAGACTTCACAAACATCTCAGAAATTTCTCGACTCTGCATGGTATGTATATATCATTTTTGTGTTGAAAAATCTGCAGGCTCCTCCTGAGTATAGTAAAACAAAGGATAGAGTTTTAAAACTCAAGGAAGAAATTTTTTGTATAGTAAATGAATTATTGTACTGGAAATATCCAGGGGGAATTTTGTTGATTTGTTTCATGGAAGATGAAGCAGAGAGAACCATCAAAGAGTTCCACAAAGGTCAATGCGGAGGTCATCATTATAGGAAGACGACTGTGCACAAAATTTTGAGAGCTGGCTTTTATTGGCCTAACATTTTTCCTAATGTTTATAAATAAGTTTCAAAGTGCCATGAATGTCAAATATTCGATGGAAAAGGAAAACTACAATCTCTGTCGCTAAAACCCATTTCAGTAGAAGCTCGTTTCAGACAATGGGGCCTATATTTCACTGGAGAGATACATCCACAATCCTCGGCTCAACACAAGTGGATATTGACTGCAACAAATTATTTTACTAAGTGGATCGAGGTTGTTCCTGCCAGACATGATACAGATGATGTTATCATTCGGTTCCTGGAAGACAATATCCTTCCTAGATTCAAATGTCCGATCAATATTATAACAGACAATGAAACGACCTTTAAGTATAAAACATTGGAAAAATTATGCAATAATTACACCATTACTCTTGATCATTCCACGTCATATTATCCTCAGGGGAATGGATTGGCTGAGTCTTCGAACAAAATATTGGTCATAATCATCAAACAATTGTTTCAAGAGAACAAAAAGGCGTGGCAAAAAAGACTCATCCATGCGCTGTGGGCTGACAGAATATCCCCAAAAAGATTTATTGCCACATATCCTTTCCAGATTGTTTATGGTACAGAGGCCATTTTTCCTACTACATTGGGATTGTTGGTGATGAATTTGTTACAAGAGCAAGAAGTAGAAACAAATTCCAGTCAGAGGAGAGATGATGAGCTCATCAGCGTACAACAGACCATAGAAAAGGCCTTCAATAATGCCCATCTTCATCAAGACAAGATCAAAGAAACTTTCAATAGACATACCAAGGTAGAAGATTTCAAACTAGGAGATAGGGTACTAAAATGGGACACCATAAATGAAGATAAAGGTAAACATGGGAAATTTGATAACATGTGGCTGGGTCCATTCAAAGTCTCAGCCTATCGCGGGAGCAACGCCTATTTGTTGGAAGAAAGTAATGGAGAATTCACCAGAGGAGGGTTGGAAGGTTCCTCAAGCATTGCATTGTTTGAAAAGTCATCACCCCACCACTCATTGTATATAATCAATCTACTTTTTCCTTTATGCATTAAAGATTGAAATAAAAGAAGTGTAGTTGAAGCCCGAGGTGAAGGCCCTGAGCTATGCTAAATAGATTGTAAGTTTTCGAATAAATATCAACAGATTCAGATCACATTGATAAATCACAACCCAATGGGAAGGCACTTAGTCTACAGTTATTTTCTACCTCATAGGGAGGATAGCATCCCTAGTTGGAGCGAATGTTATCACCATGTAATTTTCAAACGACATCCAAAAGTTGGAATTTTAGTGAAAGATTATGTCGTTAAAAAGGTATGATATTTTAAAGGAACGAGCTATATCTAACGACGGATGGAAAAATATGGTAAAATCATAAAGGTTAAGCCTCAGTGAACCATCGATCTTGAAAGCGACCCAGATCAACAACTAAGGTGCATATCATATATCGAAATAGCGCAACGATTAAGAAATCGAGGGTGGGTCGAGGAAAACCGTCATGGTTTTATCGACGAATGCATGGTGCCCTGAGAGGGACATCAGGGAATAAAGAAGTTTGACTTAAACCACTTTCTCCAACCCCCGATGCGCAGTCGTTGGGTGCATGTGGACCATAGATCTTAAAGCATTCTGGATCAATGACTGAGGACCATATCGATGATTGAAGTAACACGAAGATTAACGAAATGAGGGTGGGCCGGGAAAAACCATCATGGTTTAAATCATGGATACGTGGCATCCTCAGAGGGACATTAGGGAGAAAAAAGGTTCACCTAAAACCATTTTCTCCAACCCCCGATGCGAACGGATACCTATAAAAGGAAGACCCCCCGACATTATTTTTTCATAATTTGGAGCATTCGAGCGTTCAAAAATTTGGCACAAAGCATCCATTTGAAACTCAAGCTCAGAAATTGAACCAGGTTCACACTTCTTTCACCACTCACCAGGTATTTTCACCATGGCTACTAATCCTTTTGTCTTATCCGTAAATGAGCCAGAGATCTCTTCCAAAGAATAATCCCTAATTGATAGAGACTTCGACATTTTCGACATAGAGATAATAGTCTCGCCCATTTTTGTGTCCAAATAAATTTTTTTGGACAATGTTGGAACCCTCCTACCTTTCCTCGAAGCGGCTCAATCCTCCATCACCCCTTACATCATAGAAGTAGTCTTTCCTTTCCCTGAATTTGTAAGTTGGTGTGCAGAACGATATTCTCAGGAAGAAAGAGTTATTTTGAAGTAGTAGACCTGGAAGGACAAGATCCCAAAGGAAAAACATGAATGGAGATGGTGGAATATGAAACAAAGGATGAAGTATCAGGTACAAGAGACAGACCGTAAACTGAAAGAAGGACAAATATTTTTAGCAGTAGGAAACACATATTCAACCAGACACCTGGGGATGTTTATCAGTCCAAGGAAGATTTAATGAACTAGTACGTTGTGAAGGGAAGTATGGCCAACAGTGAAATAAGAGACCTTTTTCCTGAAGTGGAAAAGACTTCCCAGTCTAAAGCCTCCTTACTCTCAGTCAGATATGTGGAAAAGAAAACATTTAACATAGTAGTGGTTGATGATGATAAAGTATCTGAGATCAAAATGCACTATGAAAATATTGGTTCCCCTAAAAAAGTAAATGTTCACATAAATGTTAGTGATATGCTATATTCGTATTATATGAGTTTAAGTTTGAGGGTTGCAAGATTGATGACACACACAATCAAACTAGATGGACAATTAAAACAAGAAAAGGCATCCACTAAAGCTTGGATGACACAGGTCAAAAGACTAGAGTCTGAAGGCCCTTAAAGGGTGAAAGCTTCTATGGATGAAAAGGATAAGATGATCCCAAGCTTAAAGAAAAGGATGAATATTTTGTTGACTGACCATCCACAAAAAATAGAATTGATTGCCTTGGAACAAGAAAAATAAGCATTCAAGAAAGAGGAACTCAATTACAAAGCTAAAGTGCTACAGTCGGAAAAAGAGAAAGAGAATTGGTCATGACCACAAGAAACGACATCAGATGTGGCTTTCATAGTACCTAATAATATAGAGGTTGGATCTAGCACTGAAGGGTTGGTCCAATCCATGTCCCAGGTAAGCATCAAAATAGGTGAGAACAAAGGTCTCAAGGATGTTATAGAAAAATTGAAATAAGAGATGAAAGTAAAATATGAGAAGATGGCTCAACTTCACAAAGATAATTAAGATTTTCAAGAGAGGGTGAGCAAGTGGAAAACTAGGTTAAAGGGAAAAACATTGTTGCAGGGAGCCAAAAATGTCATATGGGATGTTATTGCTGCAAAAGTTGCTAAATTCAGGGTTTATCTAAATTTTATAAATGAAAAATACAGTGTGGCTGCTACAGGTCAGAGAAGGTGTGTTGTTGTTAATGAAGTATTAGCCAACAAACCCTCAGAATGGGACCAAAATGATATTGACTTGCTAAATTTTGTGCCAACTATCGAACTTAAAACTATTGGGGTAAAATATAGAACTTCATTGATCATTACAAACAGGAAGATCATCACAAAACACAACCTGCTCAGATTAACCAAAACAAATATTTGTTGATGGAGCACAACATACAGGAGTTTAAAGATTCATTTAAATAGTTGTTCATCAAAGGCCTCCCATCATTTTGGAATGGCATAGGTTTATTGCACAATCAGGAAGATTACAATACCCTCCTCATGCAATGTAGAATGGACCATTCTAAGTTTGAAGATATAGAAGAAAGTCTGAAAGGCCCAAGTTTGGTAGAATATTTGGCCACTGACTTTCAAATTTTGAATAAATTCAAAACATTGAAAGTCAACATGCCTACTATGTCCTATGCCACATGCTTTAATTTGGATATTTTGATTAAAGAGATGATGGATTGCGCCATCCCTTCTGATTTGCAATGAAAGGATATTGTATGGTTGGGTAAGACAAAGTGCCATATCGTTGGAGCCAATCAGTGATCCCCAAGTGTCATCAAATGTGCAGATCTGACAGAAGACTGGAGCGAGACAGATGGCGAGAAAGAAATGAAATAGTCATAGGAATCGTCCATAATTCTAAAAACATTTTTGTTAATTATTGTAAATCGTTTCATATACTGAAATTGTCATTTGAAACTATTTTGGAATATGCAACGCTTAAGTTTCAATCATTTTGATCAAATTGCATAAGTAGTGGGTTACTTGAATGAATTAATGTTGGCAAAAGTGAAAGAGCATCTTTTGGTTGTATCAAACTCTATTTGTAAATTTTCTGAATCTGAATTGAATATAAATGCAGAATATTTTGAGGTCTCTATGAAAAGATTCTAACGGGTGATGATATGAGCTTTGTTTCCTTTCATCGTATGTATTTCTTGTGACCTATTACTTCATTTACATCTTCTTATGTTTATATTGGAGAGTTAAAGGCCCATAATTCATCTTATGATGCTCTTGGCTTAAGCAATGTAAACTGTGTGATTGTCTTCTTAACTTATTCAGAATTCATTTCAGTAATACTATGATGCAGTTATTTGTTTTCTTTATCTTGCTACACTCTATTTAAATTTAAGAATAACTTATATTCATCATCTCATTTAGCCTTTGTCCTATGGATATTTCTATCACTCGATGCATTGTCTTCATTCAATTTCAGAATTTTGACTCTATACCCTTGTGTGTTCCTCCCCTTCCTTGCCAACAACTTTAATAAAACCCCCCAAAACAAACCAAATCTAGCCACCAATTCCCAAAGAAACATCAAGTGAAATGAGAGATCCCTCTATGAGTTGAGAAGGCTAGTGCCTCAGCTCTAAAGTAGGTTGAAATAGTTACCTCTGTCATTTTTCTATTCAGCCAGACAAAATTTACAGAGTGCTAACACTTTGGCGTAGTTGCTGGGGACGAAATTGAAAAATCTTCCCTGGGAAAACGTCTTAAAGATTTAGTTTGATTCCTGAGGGTGAAAGTGGATCAAATACCTTATTGGATGAGATTATTTTTACCCTGGCGACTCCATTATTCATTGACCAGTTGCACCACACCTTTTGAGATAGAAATCCTGGCTACTAAGAAAATCCACACCAGGAGAAATCCAGTCCCAGAAGCTACAATCCCTGTGTCTGATCCTGAGAATCTTGTACGCAAAAGAAAAGAAAAGCTTGTGACCCTAGTGTTGTGCCCGGACTGATATCTATCCTTGCCTAGGGATGGATTGACTATCATTGAATACCTTGTATTCGATGTGAAATTTGAACAATCCATATTAAGAACTAAGTCTGAATCTTGTCTAAAAGAGACTATATTTGACGAAAAGAGGTTCCAAGACCTAGTTTTAGCAGCATCTGTCAAGCCTTTAGTGACCCCTGCTCAGAAGCAATGTCCACTCCAACCCCTCACAGCAGCTATGGAAACAATATTTTCTCCCCTCATGCTACCCAGTCAACTAAATGACCTACCTCAAGACGTCAATCTAAGGATTAAACTATATGACGTTGAAGGTAACATATCAACCCAAAAACATCTGGACTGGTTTAATGATTTCATAGAATTGGAATAAGTGGACTATGAAGATGTGAAGATGAGGTTGTTTACACAAATCCTTGCGAGAGATGTGAGAAATTGGTTCAGAGCCCTTCCAACATGCAGTATCATAGATTTTGAAGCCTTTGAGACAAGCTTCCTTTCAAAATGGGGGGATAAGAAAAATCCCCTTCAGTTGTTGACCCAGTATAAAAATATGAAGATATCACCTGATAAGACGGTACAGGAGTTTTCATCCAGATTTATGAATCTTTATAATGTTATTCCTGATGAAGTAAATCCCCCCCCAAGGCAGCTCAACTCAAATATGTCGATTATTTTGAAAGTGACTTTGCTTTATTAGTAAGAGAATGAAAATATACCACATTGGATGATATGATGAATGATGCTATAGAGGTAGAAGTGAACCTGATGGATTCAGGGAAGATGAAAACCAATGTTGGCATAGACACTAACAAAGGTGAAGACAAAGCACAACCTTTGACATCTCAAGCTTTGGAGGAAATATTCGAAGAAATGATGATAAACATGGAGCGAATGATGGAAAGGATGGCCCTAGGAAACATGCCTAACCCCAGAGAACTAGTTGATGGTCCACCCAGAAATATGAGAAGACTACCTAATCCATAGATTAGGCAAAGCAATCAGGGAAATCAGGCCAATCAAGAAGATCTGGTGAATCTACGAAACTAGGCAAATCAGGGAAATCACACAAATCAGGGAAACTAAGGGAATCAAGGGGAACAACAAATCAGGCCTCCCTTCCAAAAAAATTATGTAAATGAGGGTTATGATGGATATTCCAAGGATAACATGAACTGATGTGATGATAAAGAGACAAAGGTATTTTTTACCAAAGAAGACCATGACCAGTTCATGGATGCAAGTGAGATATTTCTCCAAGATGAAGAGGAAAGAGTAGCAGTAGAAAAAGAAGATTATGAGACCGGATTACAAAGTGCCATCATGCAATTCCAAAGGAAATATAACCTATGAAATCAAAAAGTACCCCCAAACCCTCCAAAGGGTAATCCTCCAAAAGGAAACCCCTCCAAATAATCTCAGAACAATGTACCTTCTTCTAGTCAAACCAAAAACGATTTTGTTCCAAATATTTAGCTGCAAAAGAATCCACTGTGAAATATTTTGTTGCGAAGGATACTACAGAAAAGGGGAAACAGAAAGAATAACCTCAAAATAAAATATTGACAAGAAGAGAAATGGTCACCAAAGAAGTAGAAAATACTCCATCATCTTTCGATTTCGAGAGTGAGATGGCTAATATAAAAATTCCGGCACCATTTAACGAATTGATCAAGAATAATGAATACAAAAATCATCTCATCAAGATGATTAAAATGGGATAGACATTTGATACCCTAAACATACAAGATGATCACCCAGTTATCGTATTTGGACCCAGAGTAGAAGAAAGCGGTGAAAATAAAGAAGTCCCTTCTTTTTATGTCAGTTTGAAAATCCATGACATGATTTTGCACAATGCTATGCTGGATTCTGGGGCATCACACAACCTGATTCCAACAGTGGTCATGGACCAATTAGGTTGTGAAGTTAGAAGACCTTACAAAGACCTATTCTCCTTCGATTCAAGGAAGGTAAAATGCCTTGGCATGATCAAAGACATGGTGGTTTCTTTGGCACAGATCCCAACAAAGAATATGGTGATGGACGTAGTGGTCACTGATATCCCTCCAAAATTTGGTATGCTATTGTCTATATCATGGGATGCAAAATTAAAAGGAACTCTCCAGATGGACATGTCTTATGCTACTATTTCTATCTTTGGTCAGGATATAAGACTGTACAGAGAGGTTTTACTTAAATATATGGTCAACAATAAATCACAGCCTAGTAATCATCCTATCTATTCAGTGGAGACTGAATTAGGATCTTCCATCTTTTTCAATGACCTGTGCTCCGAAGAAGAAGAAGCATAAGTCATTTTAGATGACAAAGATGAGCTTAAGGGGAAAATGGAGGAACTTTCAAAGTAGCAAGAGGATGCAGAGGAACAACTATGGAAGATGAATTTCGATGGAGCTTCCTATAGAGAAGGAGATGGAGTTGGCGTATGGATCAACCACCCCAAAGGAGATGCAAAATTGTGTTCCTACAAACTTGTTTTTGAATGCACAAATAACATGGACGAATATGAAGCAATGATATTGGGATTGAAATTTTTAGAAGAGCTA
Source organism: Picea sitchensis (assembly GCA_010110895.2). NCBI lineage: Eukaryota > Viridiplantae > Streptophyta > Pinopsida > Pinales > Pinaceae > Picea > Picea sitchensis. The sequence goes on from SNQJ01S0010288.1 coordinate 143,683, forward strand.
GGTGCCAAAATAATTGTTGTACATGGAGATTATGAGCTAATTATAAATCAAATCAAAGGCATCTACCAAGAAAAACAACCCAGATTGAGGGCTTATAGAAATCTGGTACTAGATCTCCCTGAGAATTTTGAAGAGTGCAATCTCTCAACAATTCCAATAGAGTAGAATCATATTAATGATTCTCTGGCCACTTCAGCAGCATAAATAGTTTAGATAGGGATCTCTTAAAGTCTTTGTTTGCACCCAATTCGTCACTAGGTGAGCAAATTAAGAGTGCTTACATGCCCAGTTGGGCTCTGCTAGGCATGACAGCTGTAAAACGAAAGGTTAGAAAGAAAAACAACAAAGCTATTAACAAGAATTAAACTAAAACTAATAAAAACTATGAGCATATAAAACAAATGAAAAATAGAGACAAATGGACCAATATCACCAATGTATAAGCTGATCTATTGATGAAATCCGAAGGCACAAAGAAGAAAGGGGACTTGGGTCCCTTCTTTCTCCAATGGAAGGCTCTTGAGGCCCTCAAAGCTTGCTCTCC
>SNQJ01S0010288.1:144236-196629 GCA_010110895.2 Picea sitchensis
CCAATGTATAAGCTGATCTATTGATGAAATCCAAAGGCACAAAGAAGAAAGGGGACTTGGGTCCCTTCTTTCTCTAATGGAAGGCTCTTGAGGCCCTCAAAGCTTGCTCTCCTTACAATGAAAAGATGAAAATATGGGTGAAAGAACTCCAAGCTTACTCACTCAAGTGAGGGGTGAATAGCTCTATGAAATGCATCTTGTGGTGTTCATTTCCAAAGAATGAGTCCTTAGCAATCTCAACAGCATAACAATACAAAGAATTCCTTGAGAAAATGGTGGTCATTCATGGCTTTTTATAGCCAAGCATTGGCTTATTATGCAACCTCTTTAGAATGTGAAAAGGGGCTCTTTAGGGCTCAATTAGGTCTTTGACCAACCCACCATGAGGATTGAGCTCGAATTTGGTGTCAAATCGGCTTGGGAGCTGATCCATTAGTGGTTGGGAGGCCGACCAATTTCAAAAAATGCGCCGTTTAGCAGGCACGCGGGTTTTTTGCCCAACAACCGTGCCTTTTGCACATATGCGTGCTTTGTACGTTGTTGTTACGCGTGTACGCGCGTGCACCCAGATGATGTAAAGCGCCTTTCAAATTTTTGGTCATTTGTATAGTTTTTTGACCCTTTTGCAATGCTGAGGAATTAATCTTGTGCCATGAATGACTTTTTTCCTGTTTTGACGATGCAGAGTTCTTGTCGCCATGTGCGGACGAAATTTCAGTGATAACAGTCTTCATGCTTGACCAGCTCTGAAAGGGGTATTGGGATCCTAATCTTCTGAATTTCATGCTCAAAGTTAAAATAGGAGGGGAACTTCATAATTTCTTTTACCTCTGGGATAAGACCTTTGACTTTTGGTGGGGGGTTTTGCGTTCTCTTTTCCTTTTTTCTTCTTTCCACATCTTTGGCGGGCTTGTTTTCTCTTTGAGGCTGATCAAGGACGTTAGACTTCCCATATTTATTCTTATACCTGAGGCTGTATCTACTCAAGATGTCACTGGCCTTATTCTAGTTTCTCAACTTGTTTAATTGAATGTCCATAAGAGACTCCTTGTATGTTGATTGAGTTAAGTGAGGAGAAGGAGATGTGTCTTCAAGACAGTGAATTTTTGGGTCAAGTTCCTCTTCCTCCCCACCATTATCTGCGACAAGGTTGTTCTGAAAAGGGGTTTGGATTTTCTTATCATCCCTGTCTCTATTCTGAGGCTCTCTTTGCATAATCTGAGGAGCATGGTTATTCGGCCTCCTGAAGTTTCCTCTGTTATCATCATTTTGAGGATTTCTGTACATTTGTTTTCCCTCCAATTCCACCCTTTCCATCATAGATGAAAGTGATTTTAGTAACTTGGATACTTCATCCATTTGAGGGGGGGGGGCAGAGGAACTGGAGGTTGAGGATTTGGATCTTCCCATTCCTCTATCTTTATCATCCTTATTCCCGAGTCGGTCAACTGCCAATATGTTAGATACTACTTCCAGGGCTACATCTTGCATATGACCCAAGGAGGTAGCTCTTATCTCTATTAACAGGAGGCAGAAGTCATGGTCAAAAGCACTAGCATAGGTAATTTTGGTGGAGGCCTCTGTAGGATTTATCTCAGCAGGGATTTTATTGTACATTTTGTTGAATCTTTTGGAGAAATCAGAGACAGACTCTCCCTCTTTTCTCTTTAGGGACCCGAACTCTGTAATATAATACATGAAGTATTTTTTATCCCTCCATTGTCTCAAGATCAATAGATCTAGGGTTCAAGGCCCTGAACCACTTTCTGGCTTCTCCATAAAGGCTATGGACAAAAATCCTCATCCATAAACCTTCGTCTACTATGACATAGTTATCAACATAACTATAGAAAGTTGCAAGGTGCTCTTATGCAGTTATATCTCCCTCTCCTGTAAACCTAGGGAGCTTATTAAGGTAGCCACCTACTGGTAGGGCATTAAGAGGATGAGGTAGAACGAGAGGGGCATATTTGGCAGCTACTATGGCATCCATTCTATTTTTAGGGTCATAAGCACCCACCATTGGGATGTGAAATGGAGGAGAACTAGGTGGGGATGGAGTTTGAGAAAGGGAAATTGGAGGTGTGTTTCTGGGGACAAAAGAAAACAATAGAGGACTTGAGGGAGCAGAGGTTTCCCTCTTTGTAAACGCAACAACTTTAACAGGAGGATGAGTAGTGAAGCTCAGAGATGGGAAATCAACAAGAAAACTCCCAAAATTTCAACTTCTAGAAACTCAAACAGAGGGTGTAACAGAAAAATGAGAAATATCTATTGGAGTTTCTATAGGAGGATGGTGAAAATGATCAAAAATACCTGGTTCGATAGATAAATTACCTTCTTGAAGGGTATTTCTTATTCTTACAATTTTCTCTGGGTCGGCTTCAGGAGTCACCAGAGGCAGTTGTGGAGTAGACCTCGGGTGTCTACCTCTAGAAGCCACAGCTGAAAAAGTGGAGTTGCCAGTGAATTCACATCGATGGATTCACCACAGTGGAGTTGTCAGGTGCACATTTGCAATATTTGATGTACTAAGTTTTGATGCACATTCAGAACTAGTAAGCTTTGTCGTTCAATCCTTGGGAAAATCTTCAATTTCGTCCTCAACAACGGCGCCATAAATGTTATCACCATGAGTCACCCCTGGATTATGACAGAGGTAAGCATGATACCCATCTATTTGTGTGTCATGAAAAATGAATTTAAAGGCAGTCTAATGGACGCAGACTCAGGATGGTATCGTTCTAACTCAGAAAACTGGATCGAAAATCATAAGCAGGTGAGGTCTTGGTCTAACTTCAGTCAGTAAGTTTTGGTATAGTGGTGAGTAGGGAGAAGAAATTAAGGAGAGTGAAGAGTTTTTCTTTGAACATCAGGTCTTCCAACATCCTAAGGAAGGAAAATCTCAGAAAACAAGATCCTCTTGGATTCAGAGCTTCAGGAAACTAAAAGCATTATGACAGTGCTACAATCAAACATCCATTACAACACAGACACACTAATCATGAACATCCAGTATCAAATGAATAATAATGTGGAGTAAGAAAATATGACTTGGATTAAAAAATAAGTCTCAAATACAGATACATAACCAGAAGCCAGAGGCTTTGCTAAAAATTTACAATGTGGGAGCTTAGCTCAACCATCGACCATTACAAAATATGAAAATTGATTCTATATACAAAAAGAAAAATTCTCCCTATGGAAGCATGCTCTCTTCACTCCATTCAAGGCTTGGAGTCTGCATCTTCTTCTTTCAGGGTGCACTTTCATTCTTTTGTTAGACACAAGATCAAATCGATATGGGCTTCACGCGAAATTCCATGACAAAGAATTTTCGGCTGACAGTCTGCCTTCCATGGCCAGATTTTCATGATTTCCATTTATGCGGTGAAATGATGTTTCAACCACCTTCCCCATTTTCATTAACTACTTTCATAGGGATCAGGGAGAGACTTGACACCCATGAATGTTCCAGGCAAGCTCATGACCTTAGCTCACGACCTTAAGGCCATGTAGATATTTCTCGGTGACCGACTTAGATGCTTTAGTCCTTAGCACAACTCTTTTCCTAGCCCCTCACAACCATGGGACTTGAACTCATGCTTAACCCTATGAAAACTCAAGATTTCTCATTTCGGGGGTTTTCACTCCTCTTGATTTCAAATATCCCGATGCTTGCTCCCGCAAAATGGCCCATTTGGATCAACGGTTGGATTTTACTTGAATTTGATGACCATGATCATCTACTCAAACAACCTTAGCTAACCATCACTCAATCAGAAGCCTATCCTTTATTTAGCCTTGCCTCCATATGACCCTAGGCGGTGACGATGATCCTGATTCCCAGGCACGTCGTGATTTCGCGTTTCACGAACTCATGTTGCTCTCTATGCTCAAACCCTCAAGTCATGAAATTGAGATCGCTCAGATCAGGCGACATGCGTCTCTTTACATCGGATGACCCAGATTGTATCGACTTTTTGGTACTTTGGGCCATCGACAATTCTTACCCCAACTTTCCTGAAAGACTTTCTCCGTGGTTCAAATCCCGTGCCACGTGCCTCTCTAGAATGGAAGGCCTAGATTATTTTGTGACTTCATGTTTCGCAATTCCTCATGACTCGGCCCTTTGACTACTCCATCCTATGAGTCAGTGAAACATTTATCCTACACCATGCGTCCCTCCAGTACAAACGACTAATATCAACCTCACAATTTTGGACCTCTGTTCGACGCTAAACCTGGTGCAATTGCATGATCTCGATCACCTGATGGTCATGGATCTTATCTATCTGATGGATCTATGTCATTGAAAATTGATCATGCTTGCTCTCTTTGAGTTGACATCAGACTCCTTCAAGTGTTGCGCTTGTTTCTCACGAATGCGGCCTCTTTGGCTTACTTGAATGACCGATTGAGGGCTCGGGAATACAAAAGATCAGAGGCCGAGATGAAAAGAGGAATGATCGGCCAAATATAGAATAGGAATGTTGAGTGTCGATACTTATTATATAGTTTGACAGGTCGATCAAAAGGATGAAGAAAAAAATAAGATAAGCTACAAGTCCAGAGGGAAAACTTACGATTAGGTCTACAAAAGGGGGAGGGATAGGAAAGGATACATACTTAGGTATAAACCACAAACCTTTAAGGTTTGACAAATTTATGTGCTAACAATATATTATAGGAGACTGGAATCTAATATAGACTAAGTGTATGTTGAACTAAAATGCATTTTTCAACATGGTATCAGAGCAGGTGCTCTGAAGTTCAGTGGGCAACTTTTGCACTTGGGAAAACAAATGATTTGTTGAAGCATTAGCTTGAAGAAAGGAAGAAAAGGTTCTTTTTCAAGAGGAAAAATATGACTTCCAACATTAGGTTTGAAGATACATTGGAGGGGATCTCCAACTACCTGCAGTGGAAGGCTAGAATCAACAGTGTTCTCAAGGAGAACAAATTATTGTTGTTTGCGAACACCATTGTGCATGTACCTGCTTCAGATACCATAGTTCGCGATGTCCATGGGGTGAAGGAAGCCAAGACTCAGAGAATCATCTTGGATGGGGTCAAATACAACCTTATTCCAGACTTGGCTAAGAATAAGACATCCAAAGAAATGTGGGATGCACTGAAAATTCTGTATGACGAAAAGAATGGGAACCAAAAAATGGCTCTCCGGGACAAGCTCCATGGTGCTAGGATGGCCAAAGAACAGAGTGTGGCCACCTACCTCACCCAAGTTGCATAGGTGAAGCATGAGTTGGTAGTTTTTGGAGAAGTCATTCTTGAATCAGAGTTGATGCATATAGCCCTCAAAGGCTTCACCAAGGAGTGGGAGGTTTTCATCAAGTGTGTGCTGGGGAGAGAGAAGCTCCCTAATTGGAGAAGATTGTGGGATGATTTTAACTAGGAGGAGATCCGGAAGGGGACTCAGGAAATTGCATTGGATGGTACAGACGATAAGAACGTTTCTCTTGTGGTAAAGGGAAATGAGAAGAAGAAGGACATGATCAAGATGAGATGCTTTGCATGTCACAAGATTGGCCACTATGTTATTCAATGTCCGAACAACAAGAATAATAAGCCAAAACTAGAGGTGTCAGCTTCAACAGAGGTTGTACATTTTGTTGAGAGATATGAGAAGGAGTTCTCTCTCATGACTGGTCCTGTGGCCAGTGGTTTCCTAGTGTTCAAGTGTTATAACCCTAAATTACACCAGACATGCATACCTAGCATCAGGCCATCTAACTTGCTATCTTTTCCAAGCCATCAATGAACAATCTCTTCAAACAAACATTGCTTTGAAGGTGTAAGCACCCTGCACCATTATTTCCCGCGTACACACGCCTCCTGACCCATTACAGCCCGTGTACACTCACAAAATATCATGAAAAATGGAAAATTGCATAGGATACTAGTTTTCGGGTCGTTACTTAACCATTTGAAAGCCCATATCTAGTCGTCCAAACCGTTACTATCCCCTTTTTCCTATAAAATAAGGGGTTTGGGTCTCATTGCAAAGGGAAGCACGAAAGAAAAGAAACTCTGCCCATTTTATCAATCCCCCTTTGCCCCAATTGCAAATCCCTTTACCATTTCCCTAAGAGAGAATTGAAGAGGAGAAGAAGATGTGGAAGCAGTTGGTGCATGGTGAAGAGGATCCCAGGACCAAGTTCGAGGAGAAGTGTCGGTCTCATGTTGTAAGTGACTTTTTGTGAGATTAATATAAATAAGTACTTTTTCCATCCCACCAAATGACTTATTAAACTTATATGATTTGCTTACATTTCTTGTTTATGATGTCTAACCCACTAATCCATATGTAGAATGCATGCTTATAGTTTTTTGTTTGTCTTTTGATGAATGCAAGTCAACCTTGGGAGGATATTTGCAGTCAGGAAACAACCAAGTGCAAAGGGATCAATACCGGACGCAGAGTTTAAGGTAGGCCTACCATATTCCTCTCTCTTGTCTTTTACATATGATTGTGTGGTAATGTTGGGATAGTGATTAAAAGTAGGAAACTTTAGACAGTTTTCTCTGCCTACACTTTAGACCCTTGGTGTAGTTCGTAGAGGGGTTTTCCTGCTATAGCATCAAGTCATTCAAGGACATGTTGGCAATTTGGTTTGGGGGCATAAAATCCACACTGAGTAGCATAATGGATTTTCCTAAGCTCCTACATTCTTTTTTGGCCAAGTCCCATGCGACCATGCTACCCACAATTACCTGCCACAATGTTCTTGAAAATCAACCTCTTGTTCATAATTTGAACTATGCCTCAATGAGCAAAACCCTAGTCCCAAAGATCTTGCAACAAATGATTTCCAAGAAATAGAATGATAGCGGGGGGGTCCTACTAGCTGAAACCTAGTGCCCTTGATCCAATGCAACTGAAAGTTTATTCATCCGAGTCTCGTTTTTATTTTTATTGCGGGTTACAACTAGTCTCCTCAATCCATTCAGGAACATGTTGGAAATTTGGTCTGGGGGCATAACATCCACATCGAGTAGCATAATGGATTTTTTTAAGCTCCCACATGTCTATATTTTCAAGTACCATGCAACCACACTACCCACAATCTCCCGACAAAGTGTTCTTTAAAATTGACCTCTTGTTCAGAATTTGCATTATGCCTCATTGATCAAAACCATAGTCCCAAATATCTTGCAACAAATTCTTTTCCAGGCAATGGAATGAAAATAGAGGCCCCCCACTAGCTAAAAATCAGTTCCTCATATCTAATGCAACAGATGGTTAGTCCATCTGAGTCCCGGTTTGATTTTTATAATGAGTTACAACTCGCCTCCTCAATTCATTCAGGTACATGTTGGAAATAGACCTAGACCTAAACCATGACCATTACAATGACCTAGACCTAAACCATGACCATTACAATGACCTAGACCTAGACCTAAACCATGACCTATACCTACACCTACACCATTACCATGACCTATACCATGACATAGACCATGACCTAGATCATGGCAAGACAATGCATGATAAGGCAAGGCATGGAAAGGAAATATCTAGGTCTAGGTCTAGGTCTAGGTATGACAATGCAAGGAAAGGCAATGCAAGGAAAGGAAAGAAAATACATGACAAGGATATGCAACGCTAGACATGGCAAGGAAAGGCAAGGTCTAGTTCTAGGTCTACATGCTATATCTTGTTATAAAATTTATTGAGATGAAATATTAGTCTTTATTTCTTTGTTTTTAAATAAGTCCTTGAAGTTATGTTTTTTTTATGCAATCCAAAAGATGCCTAAGATAATCCTATTAATTATGATAATCCATGTTTCAAAACTATAAATATACCTAAGATATATGAATAAATATATTTAATGCTATGACATTGAAATTGTCATGCAAGTATTTTATCTAAGATAGATGGAATAACAAGTTGTAGAATTTCATGCCAAATGAATTCTTTGTGTTGGACACACCAACTACACTAAGAGGGTGAGCAGTTAATGAGGATTTTTCCCAAAACTTTCCTTTCAAAAAACTCATTAGTTAGCAGTCACCATTTACTCATTACTTATTGTTTTCATTTAAAAAAACTCATTAGTTAGCAGTCACCATTTACTCATTACTTATTGTTTTCATTTATAACCACTTAAATGGGAACATACAACATACATCAACAACATTTCATCAATAAACCATTACCACAAGGAACACAAAGAACACAAGATGTATGTACAATTTTCCTTTTATTACAGACTACAATCCTTGGGTTTATCAACAACAACTGAATAGACTACAAATCTATAAGAGAACCATCTCTATAATGCAAGACTCATCTTACACTATCATTGCCAACTGAGATGAGGCAACAATCCTCAAAAAATATCAATATGTCAACAAGTACATGACCTATCGGTATTACAACACGCATATGTATGCACCCTACCAGTAGTACAACTCACGTATGTATGCAGCTAGTCTGTACTACAGCATGCGTATCACTTTTGAGAAATTAGGGTTTTCTTTTCATCACCCACTCAGATCCTCTGCAACCTTCAATCACATTATATTTTGTCTCTCACTGTCCAATCTGATCCATAACTAGTCACAACACATCCAAGCTCTCCAACAACTTACTCATGCTCCTCAACAATACAATATGAATGCTACTCAATCATGATAAGCAATCAACATACTATAGCAATAAAATCATCATTGAATCATAAGAGTGTTTCTCACTCCATCAACCAACACAAACCACATCACAACAACCATACCAAGAATGCCTTAAGCATTCAGTACACAACAAACAAGAGTATCCATAAAGAAAACAATGTAACCATACTAGAGTTTTTATGGAAGATCTGAGCCCATTGAATGCATATCTAGAACCCGCTTTAGTCTTCAAGATCCTGTCATCAGCTCAACCACAAGTCTTCATGACTTCATCCATTGTATGCACCCTGTCCTCATACAACCCATGTATGTACGCGCCCTAGCTCACTACAACCCACATATACCTCAGAAACTAGGGTTTCTGAACTTTCGAGAATTTTGTCGTTGTTAGCGCTGCCATTTTTCTCTTCAATTAGAGTCAATTTTAGTCGAGTTATGGCCCATGTGTCAAATAATGTGAGGTCGGGTATGTAAAAACAAAGGGGTCGAAGTCAGCAGATGGTCGACTGGCCCTTGGATCTGGGAATGGATATCAGAGTCCAAACATGCGTAAATAAGTATGAGTCTGTTCCCAAAGAGTCAGGTCCTGTCAAAAAGGGAGTTTCTACATGCCACAGGTCTAGGAAATTTATTAATATAAGTCGCATCGGCAAGTGCAGTAACCATGATCGACTCATTATGAAGGTTGGAAGAATGAAAAATCATCGTTTTCGTATCATGTATGTTCTATAGCCCTTATCAGCTCTACTTTACACACACGAATGTACTATGAAAAATCTGCAGTCCAATTCGAAACATCTAGTCACCATGAATTTAGTGTTCCTTAGCATGTTTCCTCCTCCCTCCTGCTCTGTTATAAATTCCAGATGATCTGCATGCATTCTATTCGAAAATCGGGGTTATGCATTGTTTGTAATATTTTCTTACAAAAACAGGGTGATCAAATTCTTTGCCTTGGGTTTTTGCTAGATCCACCACGCGCAAGACAAATATGGTTGCACCATGGAAACCTCCCAAAATGTAAGAAAGGGATCGCAAAGTGGTAGAAGCGCCAAGCCTGAGCCCCAAAGTGACTGGGATTTGTTCTCACTCATAACAGGAACCCCCAAGGATCCAAAGGGATGTTCACCTTTGTCCGCGAAAGTAAGGATATCACACCACTCAAAGCCTAGACTGGAAGAAGTTGCACAGGAAGGAAAGACTTTAGAAGCCCTGTCTCCCCAACAATAGATACCCCAGAGAAGGGGTAGGCCAAGGAAGAACAAGGAAGCTTGGGAAATCCAACTCCCAAACAAGCCACACACAAAATCAGTTGCCAAAGAATTACTTATGTGCACTATTTGGTTGGAGCATGTTGAAGGTACAAGCTGAGGAAGAGGGAGAAGAAAAAGGAGGAAATATTCCACGGGCACTAATTTTCGAGAGCCATATTAGCAGTTGAAGTAGGCGAAACTCATTGTCGTTGGACTTTACCAGGAAAATAGGGAACTGAGACAACAATTAGCAGCAAAGGCCCTTGAAGCATAAACATCGCAAGGCCCCGAAGGAAACATGACATGGATCAAAAGACAACTCAGAAAGGCACATGATACAATCATACAGCTGCGTGAAACGCAAAGGCTATCAGAAGAAAATAATGTGAAGCATTTCAGAGAATGTGAAGCGATCGAAGAGAAAGTCCGCACATCTCTTGCCAACATGAAGAAGAAGCATGATTAATGGATTTAATTCTCATATCATCAAGTAGAGCACAGTTCTTGATAGTTTTAAAGGAGTCTTCACCCCTAAACCATTTTTCCGTTTTGGTAACGGTCACGACAGTCGACAGCTACTCATCACACACACACCCTAGTGAATCAACACGCGATAGAAATCAAAGCCATTATAGTAGATGGCAGAAGCCTATTAGAATACTTGATTGTTCAGATATCTCTCTAAAGGAAATTTTTGACACATCACTCTCTCCATGAGGAGACCTCACCGATAACCTACTTCCCATGGCATAATACAAGCAGTCATGATGCGACCAGATGCAATTATTTCTGTTTTTGGAAAAGGTTTCATACGAAAAGTCATTTAGTGTAAAACAATCAGTTTCCTACATTCTAGGGACAATAGAGAGAGATAAGGGAAGCCCAAGCGACACCCTTGCCTATATATTTTATCTTTTCAATGTAAGAAAGGTTGGTTGGAAAAGTTATTATAGACAGTGTCTATTGAATGTAGTTTGAGTTCGATCGAAATTTAATGCAAAATTCCTGAAGCTTTGATGAAAATATTCTAATTGTAACAGTTGGATGTATTGTTTCCTTTCTTTGTGTATGTACTTCTTGTATTCTTTATTCATATATATTTCTATCTAAATAGGAACATATTTTCGAACCTAGGATTCACTGCATAGTGCCTTAGGATTCACACCATTTAGATAAACCATTTTACTCTAAGTTAACTCTGAATTCATCCTCAACGGTGCTCTGGGTTGCTTTCTGTGTTTTTTCCCCCGCCTCACACAATGATTTTACACTGAGGATGGTTGCTCGCTTAGCCTTTATCCTCTCAAATTCATTCATCGATTCATTTGTTTCTATCGTTTTCTTGAACCGACTCCATATCCCAAGGTATTTCTCTCTTGCACCAATATAACCAAAACTTATTATGCAAAGGTTTTAAATCTAGCCAACAACTTTAAATCCATATCCCATGCTGAGACAATGTCTCCCGAGAGAGCCCTCTCTAGGTCCGAAAGGCTAGTTTTTGGGTCTCAAAGTTGGTTGAAAAAATTACCTGTGTCGTCCTTTTATGAGACAAACATATTTACAGAGTGCTAGCAACCGTCATGATCTCAGACTTGCTGAAACTTTGATGTGTCCATGAGATCCTCTAGATCTTCTCTCTCTCATAATAGATATTCAACACATTCTCAAGAGATACACAATAGATCCCCTAAGAGATGATTTACACAAGAGACCCTTGCCTATCATTTATACTCTCCAATTATCTTCCTTAGAATCATATTATAGGTCACTTAACCCACTTCTAGGTCACTTAACCCATTTTTAGGTCACTTAACCTGTTTTCCTCATTTTTAGGGTTAACCACTTTCCATAATTATAAATTTCTCCATTTCTTTATCATTTAAATATTTCTCCTTGACTTTGTCACTTTTATTTACCATTTAAATAATAATTTCTTCTTTTCAACCACTTTGACTTCTTTGACCTTTTGGGGCTTCAAGCCTACATATGAGGGTCCTTCATCTTAGTAGCGCCATAACTCTCAAACCATGAGGAGTTATGTGACATTCCACATACCACCGGAAATTATATGACAAACACTATCCAACTAGGATAGTTTCACTAATAAATTCATTGATCTTCATCTCATTATTCCACAAACAAGCATGGGTTCTCCAACCATTCTTCTAGGATAAATCAACCGTAAAGAGTCTTCCCATGAGGGATTTCACCATAAGGGTACCACTTTGGAGTTCATCCATTTGTACTCCTCATAAACAATGATAAGACAATAATGATTCATCTTTACATCAATTCATCAATGCATCATATACCAATGAACCCACATTGATCCATCTTCATCTATGTATCAATGAAAACTCATTGATCCATCTTTATCTATGCATCATATCAATGAAATCATATGATTAATCCATTCACATCAAGGACAATACATCCTTCATCAATATACTATGATAAGACATTGTTCATTTGACATCAATCAACATCAATCATTTGACATCAAACCTTTGGCCTTTGAAATCATTCAGTCATCCTTTGGTATCAATCAATTCCTTGGCATCAATCCTTTGACATAAATTAATCAATAATCCTTTGGCATCAATCAGTCACTTGAAATCAATCCTTTGAAATCAATTAATTAAACCTTTGGCATCAATGACAACATGATCCAATGATCTCCCCCTTTGGCATTGATGGCAATACCAACATTGATGTCAACCCCAATCATTGATGTCAACGTGTAGAAAAGGCATTCTCTACATAAATAGTCATCTATTACATCAATGTGACTATCTCTCCCCCTTTGACATCAATGGAAAAGGGTCATTCTCCCCTTGGGGCTTCTCCCCCTGCTTGAAATCTCCTAGGGGTTGGTCCCCCTGCTTGAATGCCTTTGATATTCCTCTGAATAATATCCCCCCTTTTGAACAAGGGATATCACTCTGATGTAATGCTGAAGACACATTTCTCATACTCCCCCTATGAGCATCACTCCCCCTGGAATTATGCCTCTGCTCTATTTCTCCAAATATAGATCTCTTTCCTCCTAGAATCATGGGAAGAAGAATGACTCCCTCTATGGGTATGTCTCCCCCTATCTTCTCTGCAATATGAAAAATATGCTACCATTGCAATATGCTTCTGCTGCAAATGACACTGCTCAACTGGATCATAGAACAACCTCTCTTTCTATGACGATCCTTGGACATGTCCATGCATCAAAACTCATGCCATACCATGAAACAAAAGATATGTCAACAAGATAATCATGAATAAAACATAAACCAAGTACATCATGTACCAAAATGTGTGCCCACCATTCACAACACCCATGTACATAAACCATGTACATCAACACCATACAATGTGCCATAATATATCATCAATGGAATGTATCAACCATATGCCTCTATCAATATGCCAACCATGTGCATCTACCAACATGCCAAACATGTGCATCTACCAATATGCCAACCATGTATCTCAATCAATCAAGTGTCTCAACTATATCATCCAATACATATAACATCTATGAGTGTACCAAACATGTACATCAACATGTATCACCACTTGTACCAAGCAAGTACATCAACCATGCACCAATACCATAACAAGATGAATCCTCATACATGTATGCCAAATCCACCATAAAACATGTGCCAATCAAACTGATAGTAGGTTCTTCTACCAAGTGTGTCGGTAGTGTACCAATCATGCATCAACTATAGATCAAGCTATGACTCAACATGATTACCTCATCAAATCACCAACTACATGTCCCAATATGTAGTCCAACCATATGCCAAATTCATGCATCAAGATATCCAATAAGTAAGATTCCAATAATAAATCATAAGATATATCAATGAAACTCAAATATGTACCAACCATGTACCCCAATAGATCAACCTCAATCCTCCATTCACTACAACAAATACTAAGAATCCAACAACACATGTATTAGTATTGTCCTTCAATAGATCAATGACATCTCTAGCTAGCATCATCAATATATATCACATAACCAACTTACCATAACTTCACTATCATAACCAACATTTTTCTTCAACAAAAAATGCCTCAATCCATACTCATGGGCTAGTGCCATGCATCCAATATAGCCTTTCATTTTATATCATCACTTTACATAATCCAATATAGCCTTTCATTTTATATCATCAATTTACATAATCCAATATGTAATAATGAAAACCTATAGCCAACAATGTCATAACCTTCAAAAAACTATGTCATACCCTGCGACACAGAGTTATACCATCACATCAAGTTGCAACCCATGTGCATAGCCTTTTTCCCAAGGCTTTACCACATATACACAGCCTTCTGCACAACCATCTCGCATATGTACATGACCTATTCAAGGTCAGCTTGCGTATGTACATGATTGTTACCACTGTCACCCATGTATGCTTCAATAGATGACACACTTGAGCTTCCCTTAAGGCTTTCATTTTGTTCTGGTTGTTTAGTCTTCTTCACCCACTTCTGAAGGTGTCCCTTCTTCTCAGAACTTGAGCTCTGAACTTTCATGTTTTCAAAGATGTCTCCTTTCCTTACTTCATTCCTTCTTCTAGTCATGCTATATGAAGTCCTCATCATGGAATTTCTTATTGTGTTCCAGCAATCCTAGGATTTGTGGCCAACTCCACTACAATTGTAGCATCTCATGTTGTGGCAGTGAACAACAATGTGTCCTACTTGATCACATCTCCAACACCTTATTGTGTTATGAAATATTCCATTACCTCTCCTTGCATAAGATCTTCATTCCAAATCTTTGTGATCATATTCATTACATGAATAACATTGACCATGAAAAACACTTTCACACCTTTGCTTTGGTGTCCATCTTCTTTGAGGTGTAAGGATGGATTCTTGATGTCTTCCTTGCTTTGTTGTTTTGAAATTTTATTTGCCTTGTGTATATGGTTGATTTTCAACATTGTCTTTATCCTTTGAGAATGAGGGACTTACCTCATGCTTCTTTGAGGTGCTTGCTTCAGCATGTGTAGATTCTCTCTTGTATCCAAGACCTGATTTATCATTTGGTGATCTTTGACTTTCCAATATCTCATTCAAGATTGTTGAGCTATTCAAGAATTTGTTTGACTTCTCTACTTTCGTTCTAAGATCAACAATTCATGTTCTAATTTATGACATGATTGTTCCTTTTCATTTACTTGATACTTCAATAGTTCCTCTACCCTTTTGTCTTCTTCAATTTGGGTCTTGAGATGGACAATAATTTCAATATTTTTGCTAATCTCATCATCTACCTTCTTATCTTTTTTTTCATTCTTTATCCTTGTGATCTCTTCTTCATTTTCTTCTAATTGAGTCTTATTAATCTCTTCTTGTTCTTTGAGCATTTCCTTTAACTTCAAGATGTGCCTTTGACTCTTCTTAAGACACCTTTTAGTGTTATCTGAAAGATGTATATAGTCTATATAGTAATGGTCATTGTTGTATTCACACAAACCATCTTCAAATTTCTTTTGAAGTTATAATAGTTCTTATTCTATTATTTCCATAGGATAACTACCATCAAACTCTACACAAAATATTTCTAGATTTTCTTCTTCACTTGTAGAGAAAAATTCAACATCATCACATTTTGAATTATTGCAATCAAGAGTTTTTGGAGATTCTTTACCTTCATTTGAATTGTCGTCAAGATCTTCCTTCTTGCTTTGGTATGTCTCCTCTAGCTTTAGCCATAGATTCTTGGCGGAAGTGAATTGTCCCATGCTCTCTTTGATGGGGCTTGAGAGTCCACTAAGAATGGTCTTGAAGCCAATGCATCATTCTTCTTTCCTTCCCTTTGAGCTGCAAACTTTGACTTGTTCTTCAAGGAAACTGATCCACCAATGGCTGCCTTCCAAATTACTGCACCCATTTCCTTCAAATGTACTCTCATCTCTATTCTCCAAGTAGAATAATTTTCCTCATCAACGATTGGAACTTCATCATCCATTTGTGTGTCTATTGATCTCCTCCAAGCTTGTTAGGGATTATAGTGAAGGCCCTCTCTGATACCAATTGTTGGACACACCGACTACACTGAGAGGGGGGGGTGTGAATAGTGTAGGGATCTTTTCTCAAAACTTCCCTTTCACAAAACTCATTAGTTAGCAATCACCATTTACTCATTACTTATTGTTTTCATTTATAACCAATTAAATGTGAACTTAAATTAACAACATATATCAACAACATTTCATCAATAAATCATCACCATAAGGAACACAAAGAACACAAGATGTATGTATAATTTTCTTTTTATTACGGACTACAATCCTTGGGTTTATCAGCAACAACTGGATATAGTGAAACTCTATATGAGAACTAGCTCTATAATTCAAGAATCAACTTAAACCATCAGCACCAACTAAGATGAGGTAAAAATCCTCAACATATATCAATATGTCAATAGGTATGTGACCTCTCAGTAATACAACACACATATGTATGTGCCCTACCAATAGTACAACTCACATATGTATGGGGCCAGTCTGTACTACAACCTTCGTATCACTTTTAAGAAATTAGGGTTTTCTTTTTAGCACACACTCATATCCTCTGCAACCTTCAATCACATTCTCTTCTTTCTCTCACTGTCCAATCTGATCCATAACCAGTCACAACACATCCAAGCTCTCCAACAACTTACTCATGCTCCTCAAAAATACAATATGAATGTTACTCAATCATGATAAGCAATCAACATACTATAGAAATCATATCATCAATGAATCATAAGAGTGCTACTCACTCCATCAACCAACACAAACCACATCACAACAACCATACCAAGAATGCCTTAATCATTCACTACACAACAAGCAAGAGTATCCATCAAGATAACAATGTAACCATACCAGAGTTTTTATGGAAAATCTGAATCCATTGAATACAGATCTGGAACCTGCTTCAGTCTTCAAGATCCTGTCATCAACGCAACCACAACTCTTCATGACTTCATCCACTATACGCACTTTGTCCTCATACAACCTGCGTATACCTTATAAACTAGGGTTTCTGAACTTCTAAGATTTTTATCGTCATGATCTCAGACTTGCTAAAACTTTGATGCATCCATGAGATCCTCCAGATCTTCTCTCTCTCAGAATAGATTTTCAACACATGATCAAGAAATACTCAAGATATCCCCTAAGAGATGATTTACACAAGATACCCTTTCCTATCATTTATACTCTCCAAGTATCTTCCTTAGAAGCATATTCTAGGTCACTTAACCCACTTCTAGGTCACTTAACCCATTTTTAGGTCACTTAACCTATTTTCCTCACTTTTAGGGTTAACCACTTTCCATAATTAGAAAGTTATCCATTTCTTTATCATTTAAATATTCCTCCTTGACTTTGTCACTTTTCTTTACCATTTAAATAATAATTTCTTCTTTTCAAGCACTTTGACTTCCTTGACCTTTTGGGGCTTCAAGCCTACATATGAGGGTCCTTCATCTTCGTAGGGCCATAACTCTAAAACCATGAGGATTTATGTGACATTCCACATACCACCAAAAATGATATGGAAAACACTATCCAACTAGGATAGTTTCACTAACAAATTCATTGATCTTCTTCTCATTATTCCACAAACAAGCATGGGTTCTCCAACCATTCTTCTAGGATAACTCAACCATAAAGCATCTTCCCATGAGGGATTTCACCATAAGGGGACAAATTTGGAGTTAATCCATTTGTACTCCTCATAAACAATGATAAGACAATAATGATTCATCTTTACATCAATTCAACAATGCATCATATACCAATGAACCCACATTGATCCATCTTCATCTTTGTATCGATGGAAACTCATTGATCCATCTTCATCTACGCATCATATCAATGAAATAATATGATCAATCCATTAACATCAAGGAAAATACATACTTCATCAATATACTATGATAAGACATTGTTCATTTGAAACCAATCAACATCAATCATTTGACATCAAACCTATGACCTTTGACATCATTCAGTCATCCTTTGGCATCAATCAATTACTTGACATCAATCAATCAAACATCCTTTGGAATCAATTAGTCACTTGACATCAATCCTTTGACATCAATTAATTAAACCTTTGGCATCAATGACAACATGATCCAACACTTTGATTGTAAGTTTTAGATATTAAACTGGTTCATTTAGTACAAGAATTATTTTTATTTAAGAAAAAAAAGAGGTATGATACATGAATGACATTATTTTTTTATTAAATTAACTTGAAAGAAAATTCTCTCTAACGATGAAAACAAATTTATTTTTACAAACAATTAGTTTTATGAATATAATAATTAAATTACCTTTTAGATGAATTGTGGTTAGGCAAGGCAACACAAGGAAACATAATGCAAGGAAATGCAAGGCATGAGATGGCATGGAAAGGAAAGACATGGAATGGCATGCAAAGGAAAGGATATGAAAGTCAAGGCATGGAATGGCATGGTAGGGTAAGCCATCGCATGGAAAATCATGGCATGGGATGACATGGGAAGAAAAATCATGACATGACATGGAAAGACATGGCATGGCATGGAAAGGTAAGGCAATGCATGGCAAGGAAAGGAAAGGAATGACATGTAAAGGCATGGCAAGGAAAGAATGGCATGGCATGGAAAGGCATGACATGGAAATAACATTTCATTGGATGGAAAGGAAATTTTTGATATAAAGTTAAGTCATATGTCCCTAGAAAAAATGGTTTTTATTTCTTGGGATAAGAAACGTTCCTTTTTTTGTGATGCTTGTAACACAACCAACCCCTTAAGTACCTTCTTAAGAGATGGGGCATCAAAATTTATCTTTCCTCCATCATCTCGGATCCTCTTCTTGAGATTTCCATCACCTTTTTCTCATCAAGATATTTCCAACGAATGTTACCATGCTCAAATCCGAGCTCTGGATCGGAAGTTATTCCCTTCCGAAGATCTTCAGTTGTCATTGGTCAAAGGCCATGTGGCACCCATGTGGGTTCATATCATTCATACCATTCCACCTAGCATGGAATTGAACATGGTTTCCATCCCTTAGAGATGGCATGGCCACTAGAGAGGTGGTTACAAAGGATGTTACCTGTGCCTTTGCGATCACTAGGCCTTCGACCCTTCATCCTTCCTATCCATGTCTAAACCATTACCAGATTCTTGAAGTCCCAAAATCCTCCCATGTGGTTTCACCTTTTGGTGAGGTTCCTCATCATGATGTGATGACCATACCCTCAAAACTCTCGAACTCCTGAAGCCCTGCCATGTAGCTCCGACCTTCAGCCCTTTTGGAGCATACATTCTAACACTCTAAGTCTCATGGAGTTCTGAACTCCTGAACTCCAGAGGTCTTGCCACGTAGCTCTAGACTTCATCCATTTTTGGAGGATACGTTCTAACAACCTAAGTCTCTCGGAGTTTCTAACTCCTGAACTCTCAAGGTCTCATTAATCATTAGGTAAAACAAGCACACCCCAGGGGGTGACATGTGGAAAAAGGCAGAGATGATGTGTGGTCCTATTAATGGAATACATGTGTCACATTCCAATTGGAATATGAGGTATGTGAAAAGAATGAATCAAGGTGACATGTGGAATTCCAAACATGGGTCCACATCACCCTAGGTGATTTCAGCATGCCACGCCAGTTCAGACGGACAGCCTCCAGAATCCTCTAACCTTTCTACCTGTGAAATCGCTTGGAGCCGAGATGTACAAACTTCTACTGACGAACTCCCAATACATTTTATCCCATGTTCGAGACAGGCCCATGTAGATCCTGAGATCCATGGCCTTGATTTCTTCATGACTTCGGTGTTTATGGGTTTGGCTATGTAATTTCATTTTTACTCCCAGAGTTGTCAGTGTCAGACTGACCACGGTCTAGATCTAATGGTTAGGAAGTATCCCGATGCATCCTGGGATCAACGATTCTCCTAACTTTGCAAATTTGACGTTCCGGGGTTCCACCCATTTAACACTCCCTTTATTCTTGAGTAGAAAATAACTGAAGTGATACACGCTAATTTGTCCATCAGTTGATTGGACAGTTGGGAGAGGTTCTCAATAGTCTCCCCAGACCAACGAATCAGAAGTACTCTAGCTCAACGGTCCCTAGGTCTTAGTGTTAGACCACTCCCTAAAACATGCTGGAAAGATGCGTGGCACATGCCTCAGGTCACCTGACATATCTTTACTATTCCACAACTCCACCACTCATGGCATCACCATTTCTCAACACGTGGACCCCCACATTCTCTCGATGTGATATGCACGTCCCCACGATCAAATGGTCGAGAGGGATCCCAAAGGATCCTTACATCGACGACCCACATTACTTCGTGACTACGACATTCAAGGATTTTGGTGTTATAACACCTCTTTTCTCCTGAAGTGGTCAACAATGGAGTCACCACTACATAGATTCAACTGTTAGGGAGGATCCTGAATATCTTCATTTCTGCGGATCGCATTACTTCGCAACCGAGAAGATGATTGGGGTTTAGCAAGGGGAAAAATCCCATGATTACAGGTAACTGATCACCAGCCTCCATTCATCCTTCAAGTTACTAGTTTCATAGGTCACCTTCAGTGAAATATGGATGTTATGAGGATTCCAACATCCCGAAGCTCTGAGCCCCCGAGACCTGAAGCTGAGAAGGATTAGCTCCTGTTAGGTGTAGTGTTGGGTTCCATGGTCCTGGTCATATGAGGTTTTTGACAAGTTCTGATGGATACACCTTTAGATATCACCCAAAATTTGGTTAGGGTCATGGGCACAAGCTCCCAACTACTTGGATGACTGGTTTGAAGAAAGCACCCTCTATTCATAGAACTTAAGTTGTAAAATATAGAAATGTATTTTCAAGAGATCAATGACACTGGAGAAGTCCTGTAGAGTCTAATTTGACTCTAGAACTATGAGGTTGATCCTTGGGAAACACCTTGAGGATTATCCAACCATCCCAAAGGATAAACTTGTCACCTTACAACCATTCAAATGCAACAGTTTACAAAAGAACATTAAGGATTATTACCATTAATTTCGTGCGAGGCACAATTAATCACAATTACAAACATTAAAGACATGCATTTCAATTCAAGCGCATAAGGTAAATGAAATACTTATCTATTATAATCAATCACCGATTAACTGACTGTGGGTTTTCTCCTTTCCATCCAACCATAGGCTCAGAGGCATTCATTATTAGCACTTTGTCCACCCCCGTGCCAAGCCATGATATCACTAGGGAACTTTTGCAATATCTCAGATATTCTTTCTCTATCACAGCCTCTGCGAGGTTTTTTAGATGCTCCCTCAGCATCAAGCTCGAGACCTTCAACTCAGGTCTTGTTCTCTGCAAATTCTCAGAGATCCTTTCTCTTGTTCTCTCTAGTAACCATAACAACTTAATCTTCTGATTCTTCTTCTCAGCTGGAGAGCCTCACATGCTATTCCTCTTTCTCTCTATGTATCTGAATCACACCCACTCCCTAGTGTCTCCTTCTTGTATGCATGTGTGTGTATTATTGCATGCATTTTTCCTCCCTAAGAAGGTTCTGTACATGTCCTATTCCTTCTGTCAGAAGAAACTCATGTCAGTCTAGGCCTGCAGGAAAAC
Organism: Picea sitchensis; assembly: GCA_010110895.2. Lineage (NCBI taxonomy): Eukaryota > Viridiplantae > Streptophyta > Pinopsida > Pinales > Pinaceae > Picea > Picea sitchensis. The sequence continues at coordinate 165,811 of SNQJ01S0010288.1, forward strand.
TGCGCTCTATGGTACTTCAAGTTGATGGTATTCCGTATCCTCATCCAGATTCTCCATTCTTCCATTCATGGGGGTAGTTTATTGTTCAACCACCAATCCCTATTTCATTAAGTGATTTTTCCTTGGGATGAAGATGAGGCTTATTATTTTCATTATTTTCATATTGACAACCTTCACCTGTCCTCCCCACAGAAGTTTATCTCAACGGGAAATTAGTCTTCCTTATGGGCTTATAACGCTGCCATATCCAAGACCCTTTTCTTCCTGCAATTTCAACATTCCTCAACCAAACAAATTGTTAGTTTTCCTGCACATTGAATTTTCCAAACTATTCATAATAACAGTCCAAGTCATGTTCATCTATTGAAGGGTACAAGGAAAAATGATATATCATTATTTACATATGCATCCTTTCAACACACTAAATTTTCCCAATGCAATTTTAATTGTGAAACGACTTCAATCTATGTGCCAATATTCATGGCTACATTCATACCCAATGTTCCCTTACATTGGGTTTAAGTTTTCCACACTTATGGAAAGCACCTTGTCATGGTGTGTTGGAGCCAAACCAACCTCTTCACCATGGGGTTTAATCATTCTTGTTCATTATTGTAGCATTACTGTGCTTCCTGCTACAGGGTGATCAGGACCCCAAATCAACACATATGAAACTTAAATTTTTTCTCTTGAATGCCCCCAATAATTCTTCCTTCATTAGTAACCAGGGTGCCAACACTCATGGTGACCCAAAATTATATTTTCTTTAACATCTCTACAATTCAAGTAGATTATTGGGAGGTCCTCTTTCCTTAATGGGAAATAGATTGTCTTCCCTCCTACATAATATTCATTTCCTCAATGTATTCCATGCAATGTGCTAACTATGAGCACCTTTTTTCTCAATCTCCCTAGATTGATCATGGTACCCATGGTACCCTTACTCATGCATTTTCTTTCAAGGATTATAACTCATTCTTGACTAGCATAGAATTCCTCTCTTTATTGTTCAAATTCTTCTTTCCTAAATCTTACCCTACTTGGGTAGCAATGGAATACAACCATCATCGCTATAGTGTCAAAACATTTAATTTCATCAGCACACCGGTTCCTCATCCCAAAGAAAACATAATATACAACAATAAAGGAGTTAAGGGTCCTTCCCCTTTTCCAACTCCTTCTACACAGCCTGGGATTTTCAGTCCAGCTGAGTTACTCTAAGGTCTCACCTCCTTTACTTAATATGGCTCAACCAAGCCTATTAATTCAAACTTACTTATTTATCTATTTTTATTTTCAGTTGTACTTGTTTCCACAACTATTATTTTAAATCTTACAACTTTGTTTAAACAATTCATAGTTTTCAAGGTGAGAAATGTATTCCCTCATTTCCTCCTTCTTTTATTATGCAATATACTCCCTACTGGGATCTTCCTGCTCTTTTCCTTGACCATCCTTGGCTAGGTTCTCCCTAACCTATTGGATACATCATCATGGTCCAATAACATAATTTTTGTTCATAATGAATCATGAACCTGTGCATTTTGCACATTACCACTCAGTTATTAGAATGGTCAACATTCATGTGTTAGTCTTCCACTCATACATTTTGATTTAGAATGTAATCCATGAATCTTATATATATATCTATATATATATATATATATATATATATATATATATATTCTTGCAGTCCACTACTCAATTCTCAACAGTCATTAAGGTTGTGACTATGTTCTCCTGACAAAGTCTTCAAACAGTTCCTCAACAAGGAACTCCTTCAGCATGCAACTTCCTTATTGCATATCCTTCAATATATGTAATGGCCTCAACCTTGAGTCAGCTTCATCTATGTACCAAATATTTCTATAAGGAATATAAACATGCATTTTTGTTATGCATCAAGATTATTATCCACACATATTCCGTTTTTTGTTAACTTACATCCATGATTTACTTAACCATCTGCATAATAATAATCCTATGTGTAGCTACCATAGGTATATTTCATAGCCCACATACATATTTACCTTAAAATCATTCAACTCATGATTGTTCACAAACATTCTCATGTGATCCTCAAAGGCCCAATCATTTTTCATATTATCTTGAATACATAGCATCCTTGCTCATTTACTCTGACATAATACATATGCATCACTTGCACATTTGATATCATTCACTCATATATATTTGGTCTTAATATGAGTATTCATATGAAGAAACCTCATAATGCATTAAATCCCTGCACTCAAGCATATAAAAACATAGCCAAATATTCATAATGCAAGCTCATTGCTTGTACCTTTTCCATGTCATTTATACACATGGACATATTAGACTTCCATATCCTTCTCCCAAGGATATTCTAATCATTCTTATGACAATTCTCATAGAGACACTAAAAATTGAGCTTCCCTCTTAGTTGAGAGCTTGCAATCATATTATTCTTTTAAGCATGTATACATATATATGTATATATGTAGGTGCGTAGCTTGCACCTTTTTACCTCATCCATTTATATTGATATTTTAGTTTTAATATTAGTGTTCTTTAGTGAGATATTACAGTCAAACATATGAATAGTCTCACAGTCATAATTCATACTGATGTTTCCCTCTCTACATGGAAATAACCAACAAGGGTCACTTTTTACCCTTTTACTATAAAAAAATTCCAGAATTCAGAATTCATATGGGTAGTTATTGTATCACTCAAGGTAGTAACATAGCCATTTCTAGTCTCTTCTTTATGCCTCATTTCACTCTTTGTCAACAGAGCTCTACAAGGGAATCTTTTCCTAAAACTCCCTCTTATAGTTATTTGAGTGTACAAAGCCATATCAATATGGACACCATCCACCTCTGGATGTCAACTTAGCCCATTGGTCATCTAGAAGTGTCCCAAAACTTCCTTTACCACATCCAGTATCAAAATTTCATTATTTCTCCCACATTATCCTCATAAGGCACTATGTATTCAACATCATCAAACTTTTACTTATTTTTTCATAGTCAGATCATCACTAATCATATGATCTATGACATAACCATATTTTAGATTCAATGGTAGACTATAATAAGTATATATGCATGTCACATGCATGCTCTATATTTGCGATATGAATTTCAACATATCTTCATGCACCAAGCATTATACCCCTGTCTGCAGTGCAGACGGGTTCCACTTACTTACCTCTTGCATTTTCATCCATATTCATGCCCTTGAGTTAACATGGATATACATTCCATTATCACAACCATGATATTTTTAACTTTTTCATGTCACCTCATTTATTCCATGAGGATTTTCCTCGACCCATAGGACTCCTTTTAACTTTGAAAAGAGGGAATTATCCCAATAGTATTTGTTTTTTTATTTTATTTTTATTTAATGACATGTCATGTAGGTTGACCTCACATATTTTCATAAGCCCTATAGACATGGGGAATCATTATCCCAATTCCAAATCCTTCATTTAATAAAAAAATTTAATTAATGTAGGCTTCATAAGCCCACTTTTTAGGCAATTCCTACGACCTATTTAGTCCATTTTCCTTCTAGACTCAAATACTCCATAAAATAGTTTTATTCCATTTGCATCCAAGTTTTATTATTAATGCCCCTCAGCATAATCCCACTTTTGTAGGACTGCCTATCATCTATCCAAAGAAATGATAGGCTTCTTCTGCCACAGTCTAGCATGATTCAATCTTGTTGGGTAAAATACCAACTAAATTGTAATCTGCATCCTTCTCCTTAAGGATCTTATGCAAATAATTTATGTATGACAATCATACTCTCAACATGTGCATATTAGCCTTGGTAAACTAGTCTCATGACTATTCCTAGGCCCATCCAGGCATGTGTTTGAATCATTCTCTATTAGATAGGGTAGGGTAGGGTGCCCTCTCCCTTAAAGTTTTCTAAGAAATAAAAATAATCAGTTGACTCTTTCGTGAGCCCAAGCAGGAAAAGTGTTGTTTCCCACTCTGATACCACTTTTTAACACACTCAACACCTTAAGTAATTTTTTAAGGGATGGGGCATACAAATTCCTCTTCTCGAGATTTCCATCACCTTCTACTCATCAAGATATTTCCAACAACTGTTACCATGCTCAAATTTGAGATTTGGATCAGAAGTTATTCCCTCCCGAATCTCTTCAGTCGTCATTGGTCAAAGGCCACGTGGTACCCACGTGGGTTAGTCTCATTCATCATATTCCACCTGGAATGGACTTGACCATGGTTTTCATCCCTTAGCGATGACATGGCCGCTGGAGAGGCGGTTAGAGGGGATGTTCCCTACACCTTCGTGATCACCAGACCTTTTTCCCTTCGTCCTTATTATCCATGTATGAACCATTCTCGGAGTCTTAGAGTCCTAGAATATTGCCACGTGGCTCCATCCTTCAGTGAGGTTCCTCATCATGTTTTGATGAACATTCCCGCAAAACTCCTGAACTATCGAGGTCCTACCACGTAGATCCATCCTTCGGCCCTTTTTGGAGCATACATTCTAACAACCTAAGTCTCTCAGAGTTTTGAACTCCCCAAATCCCGAGGTCTCATTATCCATTAGGTCAAACAACCGTTCCCTAGGGGGTGACATGTGGTAAAAAGCGGAGATGACGTGTGGCCCTATTAGGAAGATACGTGTCACTTTCCAATTGGCATATGGGATCTATAAAAATAAATAATCAAGGTGACATGTGGCATGCCGAACAAGGGTACACGTCACCCTAGGTGACCTCAACATGCCACGTCACTTCGAATAGATAGACTCTATAAGTCTCTAAACTCTCTACCTGGGAAATCACTCGAAGCCCTGAAGTCCAAACTCCTTCTGGCGACCTCCCAATACATTTTATCCCATGGTCAAGATAGGCCCATGTAAATCCTCAGATCCATGACCTCCATTTCTTCATGACTTCAGCGTTCGAGGGTTTGACTGTGTAATTTCCTTTTTACTCCTGGAGCAATCAACATCGAGCTGACCATGGTCTAGATCCAATGGTTAGGATGGATCTCGACGCATCCTCAGATCGATGGTTCTCATCACTTCAGGAGTTCAACATTTGGGGGTTCCACCCGTTTAGCACTCCCTTTCTTCTGAAGTATAACTTCACTAAAGTACACGCTAATCCTTCCACTATTTGATCGAACAGTTGGGAGAGGTTCTCAATGGTCTCCCCAGATCAAAAAATCACAAATCTAGTTGAAACGTCCCTTGGTATCAATGTTAGGCCACTCTTAGAGGGACACCTTCCAACCCGAAACACATTGGAAATATGTGTGGCACATGCCTTAGGTAACATGACATATTTTTACTATGCCACAAGGCCACCACTAATGGAATCACCATTGCTGGACACATGAACCCACATGTGCTCTTGATGTGATACACATGTCCCCACGATCAAATGGTCGAGAGGGACCCTGAAGGATCCTTAGATCAACGACCCACATTACTTCGTGACTCCAACATTCAGGGGTTTTGGTATTATAACACCTCTGTTCTCTTGAAGTGGTCAACGCTGGAATGACCATGATGTAGATCCAACCATTAGGGGAGATCTCGAATAACCTCAGAACTACAGCTCACGTTACTTCGCGACCGAGAAGATGATTGGGGTTTAGAAAGGGGACAAATCCCACGATTACGAGTAACTGACTGCCAGCCATCGGTCATCCATCATGTTACCAATTTGATAGGTCACCTTCGGTGCAATATGGATGCTTTGAGAATTCTGACATCCCAAATCTCTGGACCCTCGAGGCCCCAAATCTTAGAATGCTTAGATCCTATTAGGCGTAGCGTTGAGTTCCATGGTCCTAGTCATATGAGGTTTTTGACAAGTTCCGAGGGACACACCCTTATCTCTTAGCCAAAATTTTGTTAAGGATGTGGGCATGAGCCCATGACTACTTGGACAACTGGTTTGAAGGAAGTTACCTCCATTCACATAACTTAAGTTCTAAAATAGGGAAAGGTATTTTCGAGAGATCAACGAGACTGGAGTAGTCCCGTAGAGTCTGCTCCAACTCTAGAACTATGAGGTTGATCCTTGGGAAACACCGTTAGGATTTTCCAACCAGCCTAGAGGCCAAACTTGTAACCTTACAACCATTCAAATGCCATAGTTTACAGAATAACAGTAAGCATTGTTACCATTAATTTCATGTGAGGCATAATTAATCACAATTACATAAATTCAATTCATGCTCTCAATTCAAGTGAAAAGGGTAAAAAAAGTACTTATCTATTACATTCGATCATTGACTAACTGGCTGTGGTTGTTCTCCTTTCCACCCAACTGTAGGCTCAGAGGCATTCTTTCTTATCACTCTGGCCACCCCCGTTCCAAGCCATGATATCACTAGGGAACTTTTGCAGTTTCTCAGAGGTTCTTTCTTTGTCACAGCCTTTGCGAGGTTTATCAGATGCTCCCTCAACATCAAACTCACAACCTTCTGCTCAGGTCCTATTTTCTCCAAATTCTCAGAGATCCTTTCTCTTGTTCTCTCCAGTAACCAGAACAACTTAATACTCTCATTCTTATTCTAAGATGGAGAGCCTCATGTGCTATTCCTCTTTCTCTCTATGTATTCAGGTCACACCCCCCTCCCTGGTGTCCCCTTCTTGTCTTCCTTCATGTGTATTCTTGCACTCCTTTTTCCTCCCCAGGAAGGTTGTGGACTTGTCATGTTTATTTTGTCAGATGAAACTCGGGTCAGTATGGGCCTGCAAAAAAACTACACTCTGTGGTACTTCAGGATGACGGTCTTTTGTCTCCTCGTCCAGACTCTCCATGCTTCCATTCATGGGGGTAGTTTATTTTTCAACCACCAGTCCTTCTTTCATTAACTATTTTTTCCTTAGGATCAAGATGAGGCTTATTATTTCAGCAAGGAGAATTTGGGTCATTTTGACATAATGAACCCTCTCTACTATTTCCTCATTCTTTTCTCTAATGATATCATGGCCAGTACTCCAAGGCTTCACCCCCACAGTTAGTTGTCGAAAATAAAAAACTAATGCATTTACATTGTTCCCATGCCATAGCATGGTGATCATAATTAATGATTAATTACAAGATAAGGGAAACATGTGTGTTACAATCCCCTCCCCCGTTAAAATGGGACATCATCCTCGATGTTCTTTCTTAGTAACACCTATCATGGCTTTGTCATTCAGTTGCTTTAGAAATATTGATCGTCTTTCTTGTTCAGGTCCTTTCTAGAATCTTGGAATTTGTCATATTCCTTCAATAATCTTGGGCAAAAATCATATTAATCACAATTCCATGTGAAAACCTTTTATTGTTGTGCAAAATTCAAGAGGAAAATTTTATAATCTAGCACAATAATTATCTGTGTAGTTCATGATAATATTGCATGCATGATCTCAATCAATAATTTATAATAATTATCAAAGTCTCCTCTTCCTTGCGGTCACTCACCCTCCAGGCCCAGGCTCAGGCATCCCCTTCTTTGTTATATAGTCCCTCAAATGATCCATCTTGCCTTGACAAGGCTTTCTCACACAAGAAGAGCTATAAATACTTCATTGAGCCTTACAGTCAAAGCATCCCTCAGAATTTCTCTGTCAGGGCATCCCTTTGGCTTGTGTTGCCACAACACAACATATTCTAGGGAAATCATGGCTTACCACAGGGTTATCCTGTCTCAACAATAGCCTTTTTCATGCTTTCCAACTTGATAGCCTTCACCTTTCCTCCCCATAGCAGTTTAGATCAACAAGCAATTGGTCTTATTTATGGGCTTACAACGTTTCCATGTCCAAGACCCTTTTCTTCCCACAATTTCAACATTCATCAGTCGAAAAAATTGTTAGTTTTCATTTATTCAAAGGCACAAGGAAAAAGGATATTTCATTATTTATGTATGCATCCTTTCAACACACTAAATTTTCCCAATGAAATTTTAATTGTGAAACGACTTTAATCCATGTGCCAATATTCATGGCTACACTCATACCCAATGTTCCCTTACATTGGGTTTACGTTTTCCACAATTATGGAAAGAACCTTGTCATGGTGTGTTGGAGCTTAGCCAACCTCTTCACGATAGCATTTAATCATTCTAATTCATTATTGCATCACGACTGTGATTCTTGCTACACGGTGATGACGACCCCAAATCAGAACATATGAAACTTAAAAGTTTTCTCTTGAATTCCCCCAAGCATTCTTCCTTCATTAGTAACCAGGGTGCCAACACTCATGGAGACCCAAAATTCTCTTTTCTTTAACACCTCTATAATTCAAGTAGAGTGTTGGGAGGTCCTCCTTCCTTATTGAAAAATCTATTGTCTTCCCTCCTATGAAATATGCATTTCCTCAATGTATTCCATGCAATGTGCTAACTATGAGCACCTTTATTCCCAATCTCCCTAGATTGGTCATGGTACCCATGGTACTCCTTACTCATGAATTTTCTTGCAAGGATTAACACTCATTATTGACTATCATAGACTTCCTCTCTCTATTGTTCAAATTATTCTTTCTTGAATCTTACCTCTCTTGGGTAGAAATGGCATAATACCATCATCGCTATAGTTTCAAAACATTTACTTTCATCACACACCAGTTCCTCATCCCAGAGAAAACATAATATACAAGAAGAAAGTAGTTAAGCACTCTTTTCCTTTTCCAACTCCTTCTACAGATATTGGGACTTTCAATCTAGCTGAGTTACTCCAAGGTCTCACCACCTTTACTTAATATGGCTCAACCAATCCTATTCATTCAAACATACCTATTTATCTTTTTTCCTTTTTCCAGCTATACTTGTTTCTGCAACTGTTCTTTTAAAGCTTACAACTCTGTTTAAACAATTCAGAGTTTTCAAGGTGAGAAAAGTATTCCCCTTTTTCCTCCTCCTTTTCTTATGGAGTCTACTCCCTGATGGGATCTTCCTCCTCTTTTCCATGACCATCCTTGGTTAGGTTTTCCCTAAACTATTGGATACATTAGCATGCTCCAATAGCAAACGTTTTTTTCATAATGAATCATGAACCTGTGCATTTTGCATGTTACCACTTACATATGAGAATGATAAACATTCATTGTTTAGTCTTCCACTCATACATTTTGTTTTAGAACGTAATCTAGGACTCTTATATATATATATATATATATATATATATATATATATATATATATATATATATATATATGCTTCATATATATATATATATATATATATATATATATGCTTGCAGTCCATTGCTCAATTCTTAGCAGTCATTAAGGTTGTGACTTTGTTCTCCTGACAGAGTCTTCACATAGTTCCTCCACAAGGAACTCTTTCAACATGAAACTTCCTTATTGCATATCCTTCACTATTTGTGATGGCCTCAATCTTGAGTTAGCTTCAACTGTGTACCAAATATTTCTATAAGGAAGATAAACATGCATCTTTGTTATGCATCCAGATTATTTATCCACACATGTTCCTTCTTTTGTTAACTTACATCCATGACGTACTTAACTATATGCGTAATCATAATCCTATGTGTAGCTACCATAGGTATATTTCACAACTCACATACATATTTACTTTAAAATCATTCAACTCATAATTGTTCACAATCATTCTCATGTGATCTTCAAAGGCCTAATCAGTTTGCCTCTTATTTTGATAACATAGCATCCTTTCTCATTTACTCTTACATCATACATGTGTATCACATTCACATTTGATATCATTCACTCATATCTATTTGGTCTTAATATCAATCTTCATATCAAGAAACCTCACAATGCATCAAATCCCTACACTTAAGCATATACAAACATAGACAAACATTCATCATGAAAGCTCATTTCTTGTACCTTTTCCATGCCATTTATACACATGGACATATCAAACTTCTTGATACTTCTCCCAAGGATCCTCAAATCATTCTTATGACAATTTTCATAGAGACACACAAAACTGAGCTTCCCTCTCAGTTGAGAGCTTGCAGTCATATTATTGTTTTAAGCATGTATACATATATTTGTGTATATGTAGGTGCATAGCTTTCACCTTTTTACCTCATCCATTCACATTGATATTTTAGTTTTAATATTAGTGTTCTTTAGTGAGAGATTATAGTCAATCATATGACTAGTCTCACAGTCATAATTCATACTGATGTTTCCCTCTCTACATGGCAATAACCAACAAGGGTCACTTTTTCCCTTTTTACTGTAAAACCTTCCATAATTCAAAATTAATATGGGTAGTTATCATATCACTCAAGGCAGTAATATTATAACAATTTCCAGTCTCTTATTCATGCCTAAGTTCACTCTTTTTCAGCATAGCTCTACAAGGGAATCTTTTCCTAAAACTTCCTCTTATAGCTATCTGAGTGTACCAAGCCATATCCATATAGATACCATCCACCTATGGATTTAAACCTGACCCATTAGTCATATATAAGTGCCCCAACACTTCCTCTGCCACATCCAGGATCAAAATTTCATTAATTCTCCCACCTTATCCTCATAAGGCACTATGTACTCAACATCATCAAACTTTTACTTATGATGCCATAGTCATATAATCACTAACCATATGATCTATGACATCACAATATTTTACATTTAATGAAAGACTATAATAAGTATATATGCATGTCATATGCATTCTATATCTTTGTGATATGAATTTCAACATATCTTTGTGCACCGAGCATTATACCCATGTCTATAGTGCAGACGAGTTCCACTTACTTACCTCTTTAATTTTCATGCATAGTCATGTGCTTGAGTTAACATAGATATAAACTCCATTAGCACAAACATGAGATTTTGAACTTACTCGTGTCACCTCATTTCCTCCATGAGGGTTTTCCTTAGCCCATAGGACTCATTTTAACTTTGCAAAGAGGTAATTATCCCAATAGTATTTTTTTTATGTTATGACAGGTCAAGTAGGTTGAGCTCACATATTTTCATAAGGCCTATAGACATGGGAAATCATTCTCCCAATTCCAAATCCTTCATTTAATCAACACTTTTAATTAACAAAGGCTTGATAAGACCATGCTTTAGGCAATTCTTGCCACCTATTCAGTCCATTTTCCTTCTGGACTCAAATACTCCTTAAAACAGTTTTATGCCATTTGCATCCAAGTTTAATTATTAATGTACCTCGATATAATCCCACTTTTGTAGGACTGGACATCATTTATCCAAAGAAATGGTAGGCTTCTTTTGCCACATTCTAGCATGATTCAATCTCATTCGGTAAAATCCCCATTGAATTTTAATCTGCATCCTTATCCTCAAAGAACTTATGCAGATAATTTATGTATGATAGTAATACTCTCAACATGATCATATTATCCTTGGTAAACTAGTATTGTTATTGTTCCTCGGCCCATCCAGGTATGTGTTTGAATCATGCTCTGCTAGGTAGGGTAGGCTAGGGTTCCCTATCCCTTAAATTTTTCTAAGAAAGAAAAATACCCACTTGATTCTTTCATGAGCCCAAGCAGTCCAAGTGTTGTTTCCCGCTCTAATACCACTTTTTAACACACCCAACCCCTTCAGTACCTTTTTAAGGGATGGGGCATCAAAATTTCGCATTACTCCATCATATCAAATCCTCTTCTCGATATTTCCATCACCTTCTGTTCGTCAAGAGATTTCCACAAAATGTTACTATGCTCAAATCCAAGCTCTAGATCAAAATTTATTCCCTTCTGAATATCTTTAGTCGTCATTGGTCAAAGGCCACGTGGAACCCACGTGGGTTCGTCTCATTCATATCATTCCACCTATAACGGTCTTGACCATGGTTGTCATCCCTTAGCAATGACATGGTCATTGGAGAGGCAGTTACAAGGGATGTTCCCCGCACCTTTGTGATCACCAGGCCTTTGACCCTTCATTCTTTCTATCCATGTTTGAACCATTCCCGGAGTCCTGAAGTCTCAGATTATTTCCATGTGGCTCCAGCCTTCGACAAGGTTCATGATCATGTTGTGATGAACATACCTACAAAACTCTCTAACTCCCGAGGTCCTTCCATGTAGCTCCGGCCTTCGGCCCTTTTGGAGCATACGTTCTAACACCCTAAGTCTCTCGAAGTTGTGAACTCCCGAACTCCCGAGGTCCTACACGTAGCTCCGACCTTTGGCTCTTTTTGTAGCATACATTATAATAACCTAAGTCTCTTGGATTTTTGAACTCCCAAACTCCTGAGGTCTCATTAAGAATTAGTTCAAGCAATCATTCCCCTGGGGGTGACATGTGGAAAAAGGTAGAGATGATGGATGGCCCTATTAATGGAAGACACATGTCATGTTCCAATTGGCATATGAAGTTTTTAAAGAGAACAAATCAAGGTGACACGGGGCATGCCAAACATGGGTCCACATCACCCTTGGTGACATCAACGTTCCACATCACTTCAGATAGACAGCCTCCAGAAGCCTCTAACCTCTCTACCTATGAAATCGCCCGAAGCCCCAAAGTCTGAACTCCTGCAGGTGACCTCCAAATACATTTATTTCATGGTCAAGATAGGCCCACGTAAATCCTTAGATCCATGGCCTCCATTGCTTCGTGACTTTGGCATTCAAGGGTTTGGTTGTGTAATTTCCTTTTTAATCCCGAAGTGGTCAGCATCCAGCTGACCATATTCTATATCCAACAGTTAGGATGGATCCCGATGCATCCTTAGATTGATGGTTCTCGTCACTTCACGAGTTCTACGTTCGTGGGTTCCACCCATTTAGCACTACCTTTCTTCCATAGTAGAACTTTGTCAAAGTACACGCTAATCCTTTCACTAGTTGATCGAATGGTTGGGAGAGGTTCTCAATGGTTTCCCTATATCAATGACTCACAAATATAACTCAAAGGTCCCTAGGTCTCATTGTTAGGCCACTTTTATAGGGACACCTGTCAACCCGAAACATGCTGGAAAGATGTGTGGCACATGCCTCAGGTCACCTGACATCTCTTTAATATGACACGAGGCCACCATTCATGGCATCACCATTGCTCGACATGTGGATCCCCACATGCTCTCGACGTGATACACACTTTCCCACGATTAAAAATTTGAGAGGGATCCTAAATAATCCTTATATCGATGACCCACATTACTTCGCAACTTCGAAATTTGGTGGTTTTGGTGTTATAACACCTATGTTCTCTCAAAGTGGTCAACGTTGGAATAACCATGGCATAGATCTAACTATCAGGGGATATCCCGAATAGCCTCAGATCTATGTCTTGTGTTACTTCACGACCGAGAATATGATTGGGGTTTGGAAAGGGGACAAATCCCATGATTACGGGTAACTGACCACTAGCCATCAGTCATATTTCAAGTTATCAGTTTGATAGGTCACCTTCGGTGAAATATGGATGCTATGAGGATTGCAACATCTCAAAGCTTCAGACCCTTGAGGCCCCTAAGCTTAGAAGGCTTAGATCTTGTTAGGCGTAGCGTTGGGTTCCATCGTCCTGGTCATATGAGGATTTTGACAAGTTCTGAGGGCTACACCCTTATCTCTCAGCCAAAATTTCGTTAAGGTCATAGGCACGATCCAACGACTACTTGGACGACTAGCTTGAACGAAGTTCCATCCATTCATAGAACTTAAGTTCTAAAATAGGGAAAGGTATTTTCGAGGGATCAACAGGACTGGAGCAGTCCCGTAGAGTCTTGTCCAACTCTATAAATGTGAGCTTGATCCTTGAGAAACACCTTGAGTATTTTCCAACCATCCTATAGGCCAAACCTGTCACCTTACAACCATTCAAATGCAACAGTTTACAGAAGATCAATAGGCATTGTTATAATTAATTTCATGGAAGGAAAAATTAATCACAATTACAAACATTCAAGTCATGCATTTCAATTCACGTGCACAGGGTAAATGAAATACTTATCTATTACAGTCAATCATTGACTAACTAACTGTGGGTGTTAGCCTTTCCACCCAACCATAGGCTCAGAGGCATTCATTCTTAGTAATATGGCCACCCTCGTGCCAATCCATGATATCACTAGGGAACTTTTTCATTTTCTTAGAGGTTCTTTCTCTATCACAACCTCTGTGAGGTTTATCAGATGCTCCCTCAGCATCAAGTTCACGACCTTCTACTCAAGCCTTGTTTTCGACAAATTCTCAGAGATCCTTTCTCTTGTTCTCTCCAGTAACTAGAACAACTTAATATTCTCGTTCTTCTTCTCAGTTGGAGAGCCTCACACGCTCTTCCTCTTTCTCTCTGTGTGTCTGGATCACACCCCCTTCCCCGGTGTCTCCTTCTTCTCTTACTTCATGTGTATTCTTGCATTCCTTTTTCCTCCCTTGGAAGGTTATGGACCTGTCTTGTTTCTTTTGTCAGAAGAAAATCGAGTTAGTCTAGGCCTGCAGGAAAATTGCACTATGTGGTACTTCGAGATGGCGGTCTTCTTTCTCCTCATCCAGACTCTCCATAATTCCATTCATGGGGGGTAGTTGATTTTTCAACGACTAGTCATTCTTTCATTAACTAATTTTTCAATGGGATTAGAATGAGACTTATTATTTCAGCAAGGAGAATTTGGGTCATTTTGACATAATGAACCCTCTCTATTGTTTCCTCACTCTTTCCTCTAGTGATATCAGGGCCAGCATTTCAAGGCTTCACCCCCATAGTCAGTTATTGGAAATATAAACAATAATACATTTACATTGTTCTCATGCCATAGCATGGTGATCATAATTAATGATTAATTACAAGTTGGGGGAAACAAGGGTGTTACAATGCTTGTTTCATTGCAATCCACATTTTGATTTGAATTTTTCCTTGCATAATGTTATGGAAATATATACATTTATTGTTTTATAGGTTAAAATCGGAAGCTACATGGAAATACATGCAAGCATGGATTAGTCTATTTTAGATCATAGTTGTGTTCTAGGATTTTTATATGTAACAACCTATATTTTCTCCTTAGAAGATTAGAACTTTGATTTTTACTTATCTTAGTGATTCATTGCTCAATATTTGTTGGGTTTAGTTAGAATCATATAGACATTTGATATGTATACATTTGGATCTATTTATCTATTGTGAAATATTGTTTTTACTGTTGTATGTTTATGATGATGATAGTTTTGTGATTTATTTAAAATTTCAAATTGAAATCTAGAACTTTGGTATGTGGATACTAGTTCATAATTATGTATAATAGATGAAATGAATCATGTAAACAAACACACAATTCTTAAGTGAACATTAATACAAAGAAGGATTCTCATATGAAATTTGTAATGTATATGCATGTATATGAGCTATGTGATATCGAAAAGACTATAGTGTTGAGGTGACCAAGGCATGGCATGGCATGGAAAGGCAAGGCATGCGATGGAAATTCAAGACATGCATGGCTTGTCAAGGAATGGAAATTAAAGACATGGCATGGAAAGGAAAGGAAAGACATGGAATGTCATAGAATGACATGGAAAGGAAAGGCAGGTCAGGGCATTGAAACCCATGACATGGAAAGGAAAGGCAAGACATGGCATGGCATGGCAAGGTATGACATGTAAAGGAAAGGAAATGAAAGTCATGGAAAGGAAAGGCATGCCATGGAATGGAAAAGCATGGAATGGCATGACATGACAAGTGAATGCAAAGCAAGGCATGGCATGGAAAGGCAAGGCACACTCTGGCATGGAAAGGCATGGAATGGTAAGTCAAGGAAAGGAATGGTAAGGAAAGGAATGGAAGGGAAAGGAAAGGTAAGGGAATACAAGGTAAGGAAAAGGCAAGGAAAAGGAAAGGGAAATGAGGAAAGGAAAGGAAAGGAAAGGCTAGGAAAGAAAGGCAAGCAAAGAAAAGTCCAGGAAATGATCACACACTTTGTTGTGGACACCCCATCTACTTGGCATCTTTCACATTCATCCATGGAGTTAGATAACTTGGAACTCACAAATGTGGAGTGGTTGCATGCATGCACATTCTTGGAGGGAACATTCCATGTGGACACTTGGCATTTGAATTGGCTTGATGCCTATTTTTGGTGGTGTGTCCCATTCCTGATCATTATTTGGTGCATACTACTACTATTTTTGGACGAGGGAGAATTGATTTGGAGAGGATAATGTCCACATGTTGTAATATGGTCAACCATGGATTGAGGAGACATATAACTAATTCATTATTAAAATATTTATTTGACTTGTCATGGACTTAGTTAGAAAATAATAATATCTTATTGTATAATACAAGAGACTCACTCTATAAATAAGAGTTCCCTCTCTCCATTGTAAAGGGTGCAGTATTTGGGTAATTAGGAGCTCTCCTCTTGGGATACATTGTAGAACATTTTGGCAAGACTAATGGAGAATCTGAGGTATATTTTGATTTGATGTGAGGCTTTATTATGCACTCATATTTTATGTGTTTAATTTTTATTAAGAAACCTTTGTAACATGTTGGGATTTCCATTATAATGAACCATACTTCATTTTGGATTGAGTAATGTGACATTTCAACTCTCTTATTTCTATCATGATTATGTTATCCTACATGATTGTTATTATTGGTTCGTGGTGTATTAACTAGGATGGGTCTTTAGTCTTTTGTCAAATTTAGGTAATGACAACCATTAACTATGTATGGATTTAGCACTTAGAAATATTTTCCACCATAAGAGATCCGTTAATGTGTAACACAAGTATTTATAATAACTTTAGAAAAAAAAAATATTCTTACTCTCATATACTTAATTGACACTTTAAAAAATTAATTGATCAAATTAAATAAATTCATACATTCATCAACATAAAATGTAGAAACAATGAGATTCATAAAAAAATTGTGTCATGAAATGTGTGTGTGTGTGTGTGTGTGTTTGTATGAAATATCATCTAAATTGTACATTTTTTACAAAATGGCACCTCATGACCAATATAAAAACTGACAACAAGTGCCCTAACATAAAAAAAACATCCATTTTGTGGCCTAAATACAAATTGGTAGTCATTGGTCGCTCATTGACCACTACCACCCTCGCCACGCTTAGGAGCATCCTGGAAATTGATCTTTATTCTCTTTATTGAAGAAGAACCTCTAATGGTTTTGGGCCTAGGCATGGTTCATTACTTCGGAGACTGTATAAAGAAAAAACATTGTTATATTTTTTTTTCCACAATGAATTAAAAGAATTATAAAATTATACTTTGTATGTAAGCATAAGACAACTCATCGTAGATGGTACAAATAATCATAAGATTGTTACCTCCTCTTCTACCCTAATCTCTCAGTGATGCCACCTTGTGTTAGTTAAAAGGATCAAATCATGAAATTTAAATAAATATGCATAAAATCAATTGTATTCATGATAATTACAAATTTATTGTCAACACATTATCTCACCGTGAATATCTAAGGTCTCGATGGAGAGTTGTTGACAAGTGGAACACTCAGCTGTAAAAACTGCTCTGAGTAAACCTCTACTATGGTAGCCTTGGTGGATGGAACAGATGGAAATGGTGGTGGGGGTAGGGTGTCATATAGGTGCATCCATTGTGGATGGATGCAATGGAAGAGGTGGTGGATATGGGGGGACTGCGAGTGCATCCATTAAGGATGCATGGAATAAGAAATATGTTGAGGGTGGGCAGTGATGGACCCCCACAGACTGTACAAGTGATGGAAGAACCCTTGGCTTGGATTAAGTTAACTCAGAAGCTTTGGGCAGGTGCCCAAGTAGAGGACTAGAACTAAAACTAGAAAACATATCGACATCCTGCATACATATTAATAATATTTAACTATTAGTACAAAATAATAAAATTCAATCACATAAATACAAAAAAATTGAGCTTTAAATGATATTTTACTCTACACATGATACCTGTGATGCATGTGAATTTTCCATCCCAGGTGGACATTACTTAACATCACTTGGTCCCACAACTTGTAGAAACACAAGAACATTAAACATTAGAGGATGCGTTGGAATAGGGAAAGACATGCTGCGCACTATAGAAGAAGATATACGCACATAGCTTCTCTTTTATTTACTTTAATTCCCAACAATCACAGTTTTAGGTCTCGGCAATAGAACCATTTGTTGGAATAGAGGAAGATCTAGGATTCCACACTTTAACAACGCACCAAAAAAACCCTAACTATCAGCCCTTTCGGCAACACCTGCGAAGCAGGAGAAGTCTCACAAGAGGTAGGAGAAGGCGGGGTTACAGGACTCAGGTGTCTGTAACCAAGCTGGGACACTGATCTGTGATAGAAACACTTCATAGAGTATTCTATTAACACTACAATATGAAATTCATTAACTCATTATCTTCATTAACATCCCAGAACAAACCTTAAGATAGATCGACACAATAACAGTAAAAATTAAATACTTCAATCAATTAGCACATAGCACTGAGTTAGATCTAGAATTCATAAAGAAAAAGTAAATCACTAACCAACATTAGATCTATCCAAAATACATAATAAGAAAATCACTAAGAAGATTCAGAATATAAACAACACTACATAAATCACATCAAAAGACACAAGATATACGTGGTTCACCCCAGTGTGGGGCTACATCCACCAACTGCTTCATCTAATTTATTATTCTTCAATTCTCTTACATTCATTCGCTCCTGTGCAGTAATCCACAGAGACAAGATTCATAGAGGACATGAGATCTGCACACTGAGTGCCATATCCTCCTTCCCAAGACTAGGTCATAGCACAAACCCAACTTCTCTATTGAGCATAGAGCTTGACATACACAATTTGTTTCACAAAGAAACCCAAAACTACTTTAACTTAGACTTGCAAGCTATTGACTCTTACATCCCCTTCGTTACTTCTACCATACATTCTTATCTATTTCTACTTTTACAATTCCTTACAAAAAGGCCTAAACATGGTTAAACCCATGGGCTGACATCCCATAACCCATTACAAAATCCCCTTACAAAGCCTACAAAATGAGTGAGATCCACGATCTTAGCTCTGCATGGGTGCTCCATCTTTGACCATCCTGTTGAAGTCAAAAAGTGGTCCTAAACTGACCAAGGTTTCCTAAAAACTTGGTCGAGGGCCAACAGGCCCCCAACACTCACTTGTGACTCATCTCAAGTCACTCAGGTCTAGGAAATGACACTTCAAAGGCCTCGAGCTTCACTCGATCTACCTCAACTTCCTGCTTCACCTGATCCTCCTGCTCAACAAGCTCTTAGATTTTCTCCACCATAACAGGCCCTTCCAGGCGTTGTTCCACTGTCGCAACCACTTGGTCCAGTTGTGAGCCTTGTCCTTCAATTTCTTCAAACACCTTGCAGGCTTAATCTTGCACAGGTTGTAGCTTCTGCATGACTTCCCTTAATCTTCCCTGGATGGTATTAATATTTTGTTGCAATGCACATTGTTCCTGTGATCTTTTCATTCTCAAAACTGTAGTGAGAAGCTTCATCTACGCCTGCACGGAGAAGGCCTGTTGTTGTACCTCCTGTAACTACGCTTCCAACTTCCTTAGCTATTGATGTTTTGTGAGGTTTTCATAAGTCCGCACACTTCTATTGCTCAATGTTTTCACTCTGAGGCGAGGTCCCTTATCCTTATTACTACTTTCTTTGTGGCTTCCTCTCTCTGATCGCGCACCTCCTACGTAGTGCTCTGTACTGCTTGGATCTCTAACTCTGTTATCCTCACTTGAAGCTGTTGGATGGCCTCAGCGAGCTTCACTACTTGAACCTCGACTGACTCTTGCTCCTCCTGTTCCAAGCCTCGCACAAAGTGATATGCTTTACTCACATCTTCCTTAACTGTGGCCCATTCTGTGAGCAAATTTTCCTTTTCTTTCTGTAGTTGTACTTTCCCCTCGCAGACCATCACCCTAAACTCGTCTTTTTCATTTTCATAGGAGGTTACACAGTACCACGCTATGCATAATTATTCTAAGACTTCCTCTTTTTCTTGTTTCAAGGCTTCGATAGACTTCTCCTTATCTTCTTGGACCTTCTGAAGTCAAGCCTCTGTCACATCTTCTAGTCTTCTTAGTTAGGTTGGTTCATCCCCCGATTCTGTATTATGTGATGAGGAGGGCACAATGGGTACTGCGCGGCTCAAATGAATGGCCTGATGTATTTCCTTCAGTTCCTTCTTGACCCTTTCATACAACTCCTCCTGCTTCGTTCCATATCTCTACAAGATATCATCTCAATCATCCTCCATGGATCCGCAGACTAGACTGATGTCATCTTCTATAAGCATGGCCTCCATCTGGGGCTTACTAGCACACGTCTTCTTCCTTGCTGAAGGTTTCTTTGCAGAAACCTTTCTCTTATACGGTGTTACAGTAGGGTTTTTTTTTAGCGGTGTAGCTTCTCCTTCGACTTTCTTTTCTCCTTCATCCCCTCCTCCTTATCCATTTGCATCGTCTCCTCCTCCTAGCGAGCCAGATCCATTTCCTTTAGAGGCATTGTCTTCCTCATCAGTCTCTATATTCTGGACTTCCTCCTTTTTATTTTTCTTCTTCGCACTAGACTGTCCATGATGCTTGAACCGGGTGACCAAGGGTCTTCCTATGATGTCATAGTTTGAGAGTTCTGCATCATCGACCGACATAAGGAACTCCTTTGACCACTCCTTCATGATATTCTCCATGTCATTGTCTATTATCTTGTAATATGATTGCAACTCTTCCTTGATCTCATCTCTACGCACAATGATATAGATAAAATGTCTATCTGAGTGGAACTTCGCAAACGGTCAGTACTAGTGCAAGGTTCAAGGTGTCATGCACGGAAAGGATTCATTGGAAACCTTCAGTTGTTGATAATAGGCATGGAACACAACGTTCGACTACCATTTCTTCGACATATCGTTGGTGTACCACAAGGTAGAAAACCTAGAGGCCAACGACTCTGATGGTTCTATCTCTGGGAAGGTGGCTCCTTCAGGAATTTACCAAGCGACAAATGTGATCAACATAAGCAAACAACTGAAGTGGAACTCGTATCCCTGATCCTGAGCTTCGTGACAGTCTTTCTCGAGTTCGTTGACGAGTTAACTTGCCCAATTCATTTTCATGCCCTCCACACATTTTCCTGTGAGGTCCACCATGAACCCGATGACCTATGTGGGGCGGTTCTTTCTTACTAGCTTTCTAGATATGAGTTGGCAATCAAGGCACACTGCGCCATCCTAGATAGAGGCTACCTTGTAGCCTCACTTTCCTTTTTCAACTTCATCATATTCTTCCTTAATGCACTATTCCAGGGAGAGGTCTAAGGCCTTCTTTGGGTAAAATTGTTGAGGGTCGGGTCCCTTCATGATTAATCCTGTAATCAAGTGGATCAACACCGGATCCACAGTAATCCACCAGTCGAGCCATAGGTATCCTCCATGGTATCACGAGAAGAGGAGTTTAACACAACTGTTAAACTCCTGGTGTCTACCAAAATAGGGAATCTTCATCATGTTGAGCACAGTGGATTGCGCCATCTCCTTAATCCATGGATGGGAGATGATGCGAGGCTTCTTCCCAATTAACTTCGTTAGGTATCTGTGGGGCACTAGCATAGTGTAGTTCTTTCTATCTCCAAGGTTGAAGTCGTTGTTCTTCAACAGCGGGATCTGTCCCAACTGAATTCCCACTACGCGTATTCCCTTCGGAATGTACGTGGTCACTACTACATATGGGCAGATTATTCCACGAAATCTTTCCACGTTTCCATTATTTTCATGTTTTTTTTTAAATAGGGTGGGATTTTTGTCGATATTGCCACAACATTTTGTCGATATAGCCATGAATAAGTTTTTTTAACTTGGTCAGGATTTTCATCCCTATTGCCACGAACGTTCGTCGTTATTTCCATGAAAATTTTTCCTATCTCATTGGTCAGTGTTAATGGCTAGTTGATTAGTTGATCTATATATACTTGACTTTAAGAGACTTTGCGACACAACTGCTATAGTTGCGACACTATTCGTGGCTTTTGTTTGAGTTGTTTATTTTTTCCGTCGCCCACCGGTTGAACAAATCCAATTCTTGATCTATATAGCTTGGATTTTGAACTTCCAAGGTTAGTACATTTTTTTTATTGATGTACTCATTTAACTTGTAAATTTTTGTTCAATTGTCGAAATTTCATGTAGCTTGTTTTTTCCTTGATAATATATTATATGTGTAGTACCATAATTCATGTCTTTTGTTTTTGGATCTAGTTAGTATATTCTATGGAAAAGGGTATGTCAATTCCATAATATTCTAGGTTTATGGAATCCACATACCCTTTTGCCTTCAATTGTAGCTATAATGTCTCTCTCTTTTCATTGATAAAGATATGAAAGTGCTCTTGAAACTCAACCCTAATCGGTGAAATGATAGTAATTGATTGTCATTTTCTTCTCTCTTTTACTTTTAAGAACTAACAAAAATACACCAACAAAGCTTTATTGAAGCTTTGATACCACTTGTTACATCCCTAGTACCCAAATGGGATCACACTTGCATAAATTGAAAATAATATAACAGTGACAATAATGGTTGGGATACTTGCAACACACCTAATGGTTGGCTAGAACTTACTAATTCAATTAAATGAAGGAAGAAATCTCCATGAATAAAATCTTGAAGTTGATTGTTATATCGATAAATGATAAGTTATGGTATATATAAGACAGGGAGGAAACTCATGTTTATAACAATAAGATACATAAACACTAACACTAAACTTATGTTAGGTTTATATGTCTTTATTATATAAAGGAAACATTTGTACACATATGACCTTATTATAAAGATGTTATCCATGTCGTGATTAGGCACATAACAATCACTTTTAAATAACTACCTTCAACCATCTTAGATTATGGTTAGCCACCTTTAAATTTCTTGGGTTATGACTAAGAACCTTTAAGAAATGAACTTATGATTATATATCATACTCTTCCAATATAAATAAAGTCTATTTGTTTCAATTTTCTCAATAAAATCCACATACCCTTTTCTTATAAGTGATATTGTTTATCTCAATTTTTTATAATCACACACAATTCTAGATGTGGTGATTAAATCTAGTTTTTAGTTGATGTAACTTGTTTATAAACTACTAATAAGGAGTATCTAAAATATAAAAAAATCATGACGAAATATAAAATAACATGATGAAATCTACTAGTCAGACAATGAAAAATGAGAACATGCCAAAGTGTCTTAGAAAATAAATCTGTGACCACTGTAAGTAGCATAAAATTGTGACCATTGTATGTAGATGCAAATCAACATGTCATAATTTAAACCAAACCAACCCAATTGTGGATGACAAGTGGTTGGCATTCTTTTTTTAGTGGTGAATTTCAAAGATTGGCATTTTGTCTGCAAAACAACTTAGAGGCTAGTGTATGGTGTTGAGTGATTCAAGTTTGATAAATTTTGACCACTTTCGTTCAATGGTGTGTAATTATTTTCCACGGTGATTCAGTACACACTACTCTAAAGTAAATATTGAAGAATGTTGATCTTAATAGTTAATCGATAAAAAAAAAACATGTTAAAATGTCTTAGAAGAAATAATTGTGAGGATTGCAGGTCACTGCAAATAAACATATCATAATCGAAAGGAGTAGCTAAAATATCATGAAGGAGTAGCTAAAATATAAAAAAATTGACAACTTACTATTTGGTATGGTGTAGGTAAGACAATTACTTGTCAGGACAAGGATTCGTCACTATGAACGAAAATGACAGGAAGCTTCCTCTGTTAAGAGCGGCATTAGAGGCGAGGGGCGACAAAAAATTGTTTTTCCCTTGCTATGATTGCAGAGGCTCGCAAATAAAAATACTTTTAATAACAACAACTGAAATACATTGTAGGGAGAAGGGGCACACCAAAGGGGGTTATGAATATCGTCCATTAGTAAGAGGATTCAATATTTAATGTATTCTCTGTAATAATCATCATGTCATGAATTTTATTAATATTTCTTATTGGGATTTTTATATTTTCTATACACACTAATGTTTCTACGTTGTTTTTGAATATATAGACGATGCCCCCAAAATGTCGACCTCCATAGAGTTATTTGCCAAGTACTAGAAGAAATAATCCTTTACAGGGTGATGAACTTCGAGATCAGAATATTGAAGCTCCTGATCAAGTTATTAATGATGATATGTATGGAGATAACGTTAGTGATTCAAATCAAGAAGATGAGATACATAGATTGATCCAAGACACATTTTCTCTAATGGATGAGGACAACTAGGATGATAGTCATGATGTTGATCCTCGAGAAGTCACGCCAACCTCTTTATGAGGGCTCAACAACAAATATTTTATCTGTTATATTGTTGTTGTTGAACCTGAATGTTTTGAATGGTTTATCAAACACATGCCTCACACAAATACTAAGGTATTTAATTTGTTAATTATTTATGCATGCATGTTCACAAATACTTAAAAGGTTCAATTTTTTCCTATATTGCTATTGTTTTCTAATTCGTAATTTAGTATATTGGATGTGATATTGATGATTAATATTGTTTGCATTGACTTATTGTTTAGAATTTTGTAGATTGTTTGGTGAAGTTCTATTACAGACGTCAAATATTTTTCCATGCACATATCAAGAAATATCCGTGATTATGAAAGAAATTGGAATGGACTATCAAGATATTGATGCATGTTCTAATGATCATATCATATATTATGGACAATATGCATTATAAAATGAATTCCCACAATGTCAAATAAGTATATATCGAATTGATAAAGCATAAAATAAGCTGCCTCACAAATATCTTTGTTATATTCCGATAATTCCACGTTTCCAGCGGTTGTTCAGGTGCCAAAGTATAACACAATTTATGGATTTCCATGCAAAGAACAGAATTCGAGACGATGTTCTTCGAATGCCTATAGGTGGTTCTGCATTGAAGTACATCAAAGAAAAGTGGCCAATTTTTAAAGAAGAACCTCGTAATGTTAGGCTTTCGTTGGCAGTTGATGGTGTCAATCCATTTGGAGAGCTTCGTTCTATGTACTCAATGTGGCTTCTTTTTGTTATAAACAATAACCTTCCTCCTTGGATGTCAATCAAGAGAGAGCACACAATGTTGGCAATGATTTTTCCAGGTATTTAATTATATTTTATTTTCTTTAAAGTATGAAAAAATATTTCATTTATTTTTTTCGTGCATGGTAATTATTTCTTTTATATATAACAACATCTAGATAAGTATAATTAATCATGCAGTATGTTGAACCAATTAGGTAGGTACCAGGTTAAAGATATGAACATATATATTGAGCCTCTTATTGATGAGTTGTTGAAGTTATGGGTTGGCGTCACTATGTATGACATCTGTAGACCAATAGGGAAAAAACGATTTCAATTCCATGGAATACTATCATGGACAATTCATGATGCTCCCGAGTTAACACATTTTGGTTGTATATTGTTACTTTATTTTGTGATTTAATATTATATATATTTATTGAACATAGCATGCATTATTTTAAATTGTAACTCTAATTTGACACTACATTAATTCATATATATTGTAGGTCTTCAAACAAAGGGTAAATTTGCATGCCCAGTTTGTGGTCCAAGGATAAAATCTCATCATTCAAGGATTTTAGGAAAGGAAGTGTTTGATGAGTATAGGCACTTTCTGCCTAAGAACCATAGTTATCGAACTACAGACAAAGCAAAATTCAATGGTAAAGAAGAAAATGGAAAAAAACCACGAAGAATGACACCTCGCCGATGGGAGTTGGAATATATTAGAAGTTGTCAAGGTACGCAAATTATTTATGTATGACATATTATATAAATATTTGGTTAATTTCATTAGTATTAATTTCATTTTGTCCCATTAATTAGTGTTAATTTCAATTTGTTGATGTTTCATGAATGTCGTTAAGGCACGAATGGGCTTCCATGAGGAATGAAAAGTTACCTGATGCAATTTAGTAGATTTCCATATTACGAGCACCTACAAATAGTTCATATGTTTGATACAATGCATATCGGCAAGAACATAACATAATTGTTATGGTGAATATTAGATGGAAGGACTGACAAAGAGAGAATTGGAAAGATTTGTTGTGACATCCAGGAAGCTAATCACGCATTGCAAAGTGTTATTATTAATTCTAATGGAAATGGTCATGAACATAATACTAGTCTTTCTTGTTTATTAACAGAGCAACAAAGCAATATTGTAAAAAAGGTCATTCAAAAAATTAGGTTTCTGACGGGGTTTTCGTCGAACATACAAAATATCTTAACGAAAAAAGGTGATTTTGGTGGGGTTAAAACACGTGACTGGCATACATTCATTAAGGTAATTATTAGATTATAATATGTTTCCTTATTGGTACGCATTTTTTGGAAACAAACAATAATTGTTTGTTTTTTGTTACAGTATGTTCAACCTTTATCTCTCCCAGACGACTTTGACAAAAACATAAAACAAATTATTTATGTACTTGGCAAATACATGAGGTAAGTATTGTTTTATAAGGAAAATGTACTTCTTATGTGATTTGTAGCGGAACTTATTGAAATATTATGTTTTATCTAAAAATTTATGTATGACTTGATATTATTTTATTGCATCGACATTTGTAGGTGGATTTCATCAAAAGAAATCCATAAAGAAGATATAAGGTATTGGAAGAGAGAAAATCCCCGACTAATGTGTCAAATGAAATAGTATCTACCTCCATCATTTTTCAATGCACAAGAACACTACCTCATACACCAAGTTGAGGAGATTGAATTATGTGGAACAATACACACAAGGTCGATGTGGATGGTGGAGAGGCAGTTGAAGTCACTGAAGGCTTTTGTTAGACAAAGAGCATGTTTAGAGGGTTCTATGGTTGAGGGATATATGGTATATCAATGCATGGTGTATATTAGTCAATATCTACCTAAATTAGTAGAAAATATGAATGTGTCTCGCATTTGGCATCTCGACTCCATCAACAAATTTGAAGGGGAGGTCCTATTGGGGAAAGGTAACATGAGGACTATGAAAGGTAATTATTAGATGTTGACATAGATTTAATATATTACACACTTATTAAATTATTCCTTTATTAACAATAGGTAATTAATGATATTAAATTGTTATGCTATCATATAGTTGCTCGAGAGTGGGATGCTTTACATTTATACATTGCAAACAACATTGATTGGATGGAGCATTGGATACAATATACTGAAGAATACTTTGGTAGGTTATCATGGGAAGGGGTGAGTAAGATGATTAAAACAATGCATCGTCATCGAGATAAATTTTCTGATCTTACATCAACGAAAGTTGATTTAGCCTTTGGTTTAAAAGATAAACAGGCAAGTAAAAAATTTTACCCACATTTTCCTAGTTGTTTCCCAATTTTTCAATGTATTTGGTTTGTTTAATTTTTGAAATATATATTTACTAACTCCTATATGTGGATTATTAATTGGCAATGTATTTTTTACTTATTGTCCATGTTGGAGTTGAAACATCACAAGGCTATGTGGTGTAATGGTTGTAAATTTCGTATCAAAATGTTGGATGATGAGATGAAAACCTTGGATTGTCGGATAAATGTAGTGTTTAAGGTAACCAACATTTCCTCTATAAGTGACATAAATCTGGAAGAAACTGTGAATAGGTAATATGGGCATTTGGAGGATATAATTGAGTATGATTTTAATTCCTTTAAAATATTTTTGTTTGAGGTTAAATGGTGCAGGCTACAGATGTATGAACGTGATCCTGAAAGAACTGTTATTGAGAATGATAATGGATTTACCATGGTTAATACAAGGGAATTTGAACTAGGTACAGAGCCTTATGTTCTTCCAAGTCAATGTGAGAAAGTATTTTACTCAGAGGTACCTGGTAAAGCAATTTGGTCATACATTGTTAGATATGATACAAGAGGAAGACCAGTAAAGTATAATCATGTAGCAGAGGATGAAGATCATGGTTATGCATATTAGGATAAGGTGGCTCATGTAGTCGATGTTTTAGCGAAGACGTTGATCATCCAAATGTAGGAGACGACGATATCATTCACGATATCGATAACACTATTAGCGAAAATGGCGTTGATGATGATGTTGATATGAATGAGCCTTTCACCAATATTGATTCTGAACCAGATTTTGATACAGATGTTGAGCTAGATGAAGAACAATATGACTGATATTTAATTGTTGAAAAGAATAGGTATGTGTTTATATATTTTATATGATATTTATATGTTTTTATTTTGTATAATATAGCATATGATACATGTTCTTTAGAATTCCAAATTAGGTAATATGGGGAAATTGAAAGTGATGTGGGGGGGGCATAATTAGAACTTCCACCTTCATGTGGTTTCCCCTTTTTAGTATAGAATGAACTATTCTCGAAACCAAGAGGAGCTCTGCGCGACTGCGCCTAATCATACCAATGATGTGCCTAATTGAAAGTTTCCCCTAGTCTTAGTCATCACCCATTATGACACTTGTTACCCAACGATCATTATATCACAAGGTTGGAGGAATATGGGCATTGGAATCATGAGGCTTTATAACCCTACAATAACAAGAGACATTAATTGAACTTTGACTAGATTGAAAGGTGTGTGCAATTGAAAATACTAACAACCCAAAAGTAAAAGGGATTAAGACACAGACTGTCAATGAGTGGTGATATGGTTGTGGTGTGTAGGAAGAGGCCTAACACCTTCAAAATTATTATTCTCCAAATATCTTATACAAATTTTACAAGGAAATTGTACTAGGACTAGACACAAGGAATAGTGACTTGTGAATGGGGCCAATGTTAAAAAAAATTCAAATTGTTTCTGTATGCATTGAATTTTGATATGGATAGACTATTCACATGACTTAACGATATGGGAGGGTTTTTGGACTAAAATTTGAATCACACACCCACTTTCTTCCATCATCATTTCATCATGTAAACCATAAAGCCTAATTTAGTGGAGTCATCGATTTGTCGGGTTTTAGTGTTCCCATTGAATGGATGCGTTGTTGTTGACATGGAATGGGACAACACATGTTCAAATTCTTAATTTTATTTCTTCACTTGATGTGGCCCTGGTCATTCCTAGCCTTGAATTGAAAGTTTCCCCTAGTCTTGGTCATCACCCTTCAATGCGAAGTTATCCCTAATCTAATTAAGTACCACACAATCAAGAGAATAACAATTAAGTGAATAACAGTTACCCTATTGTAGTGACATGCAAAAGTGAAAGAGGGGAAAAAGAGAAATTATACATGCACTTACCATCTTAAAGGTGCCATGTTGTTGAAGATAAAATAGTGTTGATGATCATTTGCAATGTTGTTTTTGGGAAATACTCATTAGAATCATCTTCATCATTAGTAAAAGGATGATTAGGATGATTTCATTGATAAAAATAATATTGACATTCTGAGTGATGTGGCGCATAATGTGCATTCAGTTTTTTTTACATAAAAATTACAATAAGATAAGCATATAATGGAAACTAATGTTAAAATATATGGAAGAAGTTTTTTACATCGAAACATTTTTTGTGATTTTTTTTTTTTTACCAAAACAAATTATTTTTCTTCATTGCTACCATCATCACCCTTTCCATCAACATATTCCCCATTATAATTAGATTCATTGTTTCCTTCAATTTTATCTTTATCATTATGTAAATCACCATTAATGAATCCTTAATGGATCTAATGTTGAAATGTAGAGTAGTAGAATGATATTATCTTTAGTGAAGATTTGATATAGATGCAATGCATCACCTCCTTTCACCATTATTGCACAAAATGGGATTTCATTAAACATTATATCATTCAACACTAAATAGACCTTATAAAAAAACAAAAAACCCTTTCTCACCCATCTTTCACCCATCTTACTTATGAAAGAAACAAATATTTGATGGATTATTTAGTGAACTCAAACCTATCTTAATAGATCCCTAGATTTTTTAATGACATTTGTGAAGATTTACAAGGCAACATGAACCCAAGGGTTACCAAAAAATGGCAAGAATGTTTGCAAGGAATTGAGTCAATGATTTATGTACCATGCCTTTATTAAACTTGAAATGAAAATCTATGTGCATTGCTCATTATTCCTGCAAAAACAAACTTTTTGAGGGTACAGTTGAGAGTATGCCCATTGCTGCATGTGACCATTGATGTGCACGACCATATTTTGGAGCCCTCCCATTGTTGCACACTACCATAGTTGGGAGTCATAGTGTGTTAGGAGGAGCCTGCCCATTGTTTTCATCGATTTGGAGATCACTATGCACACGACCAAGGAGATCATTGTGCAGGGAGGAGGAACACGGAGGGCACACAGAGGGCACACTGTGAAGGGCACACATAGGGAACATTGTGCAGGGAGGAGAGGGAACACGAAGGGCACATGGAGGGCACTGAGTTGAGGGCACACAGAGGAGATACACTGCGAGGGCACATGGAGGGAACTGAGTCGAGGGCACACATAATGGTGAGTACCTCTATTCCTTTATACTTTTGTGTGTTTGGAGTAGGCTGAAAAGGTATTCAATATTGAGATTCAAACACATGCCCTAAATCCTTTTTTTTCTTTTCACAACAACCTATTGAGTGATAGTTGAACATAGACAATCAACTCAAGGATTTTGGAACCTGAATTTACTCATGAAGTTGAGAAGCAAGGGCTCAACTTGTGGCCACATAGTATTTTAATACACTTTGACAACACAAATCATGGACTACCAAGCAAAGAAGGGTAAATGAAGAGAGTGAGCGACATTTATACA